>PVHX01006204.1:0-103495 GCA_004024805.1 Geosciurus inauris
GTCACTGAGGAGCAGAGGGTTGGGGTCAACAAGATCCTCCAGTGGCCCCTGCCTGGACCCTGCGTCCTCACCAACTTACCCGCTGCAGGGCGTGGACTTCCCAGAGGGGGGCTGTGGGGTCGACTTCCCAGACAGGCTCTGGGCTGCAGTGTCCAGCCGTAAGCGCTTGGTGGCTGGTGGCTCGCTGGCTCTCTTCCCTGTTGGAGCAGGGTCAAGACTGAGTCTTGGGGATGGAGGGCTGGACCCCTGGCCCAGGCACCCAGGAGGACGCAGGTCAGGCCCCTCAACTCACCTTGCTCCAGTTTGCTGGCGGCTGCCCGCAGGGTGGAGGAGGTGCTGGTGCCCTCTGCGCTGGGCGTGCCAGGCCGGCTGTTGCCCCGTGAGCTGCCTCCCGACGGCTTCCGCTCCCTCTTGGGGGGTGTCTTCTTTTTCTGCAGAGGTTAGGGTGGGGGTGAGAGCCTGGAAACAGATGCCCCCTCTGCCTGGGCCCCAGACTGCTCCTTACCGCCATGAAGAGGGCTGAGGAGGCCTCGCTGTCAATGTCGCTCTCCTCTGAGCTGTCGGACTCATCGCTGCTGTCTGCAGGGGCCAGAGATCCAGAGTCAGCACCAGGGCAAAGCCCCTGACCGTCCTCACCTCCATCACAGGCAGGAGGCCCAGAGAGGAGGGGCAGGGCCTACGCAAGGCCCTGCGCGAGGCCAGCGCGGAAGCCCACCTTTCCTGCGCCTCTTCTCCTGCGGCGTGGGGGCCTTCTTCTCCTCTTCCTCCTCCTTGTCCTCCTCAGGGGGCTTCTCCTCCTCGCTCTCCTCACTGCTCTCACTGTGCTCGTCGACACCTGGGGAGGGACCAGGTGAGCAGGGGGCCCTGCCTGCCGACCACCCCAGCACCTGGCCTCTGCCTACCCTTGGGCCCGTCCTCCTGCTGCGGCACTTTGGGCTTGCCCTCCGCCTCGTCCTGGGAGCTGCTGTAAGACAGAGGCGGGCAGAGGGTGAGTGGGTGCCTCCGGGGGCCAGCCAGGGTCTCACACCCGCCTCCCGCCTGCCTCACCTGGAGCCGTCAGACATGTAGTCTACCTCCTGGCCCTCAAAGTCACCGTCATCACTGTCCTCAAAGGCCTCGTCGTCCGAGCCCTTCTTCTTCTTCTTCTTCTTGCCCGCCTTGGTCAGTGGAGCCTTCTTCTTGGCCTTGGGCGCTCTGCTGCCTGGGGGAGGGCAGGAGGGGACTCAGGCCATGGACCACTGTGTCTTTCAGGTTCTACCGTGTTCTGACTCCGGGAGTCTGGATGACTGACCCCCAGGGCTGGCCAGTTCTTCCAGAAGGCCAGGGCAGGTCTGTGAGCAGCACTCACAGGCAAGCAGCCCAGCCCCGAGCCAGCCCAGCCCCAGGCTCACACACCAGGACCCCTGCCCCAAAACAACCAGGGTCAGGTGAGAAACCGAGGCCGCCGGCATCATCCAGGCCCCGGTGGAGGCGCTGCCTCAGCTCTCCCACTCCTGCCCCCAGGTGGCCCTCGTGGCCCTCGTGGCCCTCGTTTCCAGGGCAACAGCCCATCGGCCACCTCACCAACTGCGACCGGCGTGGCAGGCCTGCGGCACTCACCCTCCTCGCCGCTGTCCTCGCTGTTGGAGGAAGACACCTCCAGGTCGTCCTCCAGGTCGTGGATGCGCAGCTCGTTGGCCTTCCTGCGGCCCCGCTTCTCCTTCCCCTCCTCGTCCTCGTCCTGGTCCTGGTCCTTGAGCCGCCGCTGCTGCATGATGCTGAAGTGGTTCAGGACCTTGTTCCTCCTGAGGGCCAGGCGGAGAGCAAGGCAGGGGGACCAGGGCTCAGCACCTGCACCTCCACGAGCAGGACCCACAGGGTGACAGCACCACAGACGCAGCCTTAGCAGGGGGCTCAGCCCGGGCCACGAGACACCCTGGAATCACATGAGGGCTGGCCTGCCTGTCCCCCTCCGCCCGAGGGCCTCAAGGTCTGGACCAGTGCCAGGGTCTCAGCCCCTCTGGGGCGCAGGGCCACTCCCAGGCCGCAGACCTGGCCGCCATGTGTTCCCATCACTCCCCCTCATCCTTGACAGGTGTCTTTCTCTTTTCTTAGGGGCAGGCACACTGACGTGCCTGTGGATCACGGCGACCCACGGACAACCGGCTCTGCGCTTGGCGAGGAGCACCCGACGACATGCAACCGGAAGCGCAAGACTCAGGAGCAGTGCGGAAAGGAACGAGTCTGCCCCAAAACCCTGAGTGTCTTCGACACTACTCGAAAGAACGCTGAAAAATGGCGAAGATGGTAAATTTAGTTTTGAACCATGATCTTAAGATTTTAATAATTATTAAAAAGACAGTGGGGGGGCTGGGATTGTAGCTCAGCGGTAGAGCGCTTGCCTCGCATGCGTGAGGCCCTGGGTTTGATCCTCAGCACCACGTACAAAGCAATAAAATAAAGACATTGTGTCCATCTACAGCTAAAAAAATATTTAAAAAAAAAAAAAAAAGACAGTGGGGGCTGGGCTGTAGCGCGGTGGTAGAGCGCTTGCCTAGCATGCGTGAGGCACTGGGTTCGAGCCTCAGCACCACATAGAAATAATAAATGAATAAAATTTAAAAAAAAATCCATCTACAACTAAAAAAATATTAAAAAAAAAAAAAAAAAAGTGGGACTGGGGATGCGGGTCAGCCACATCAGTGGTGAAGCGCCCCGGGTTCAATCCTTAGTACCAAAAAAAAAGTAAAGCCCTGGTAGAGGACAGCACAGACGAACCCAAGGGCTGGGGAGGTAGCTCAGCTGCTAGAGTGCTTGCCTCGCATGCACAAAGCCCTGGGTTCAATCCCCAGCTCCACACACACACACACACACACACACACACACACACAGATGGACAAAGGACAGCGTGCTCAGGGAACGCAGGAAGCACCCTGGGCCAGGTGTGGTGCGGGGGCAGAGCACGTGCCTGGCCTGTGCAAGGCCTTGGGTTCCGTCACTAGCATTGAAGAAAAGGGGGATAAAAAACCAGCCAAACACGCAAGGACACACTGCACACTGCGGGACTCCACTCAGAGGGGCCCTGGGTCCCCAGATCCAGAGACAGAGCAACACGGCCGGTGCCGGGCACTGGGGAGTTGGTGTTGAATGGGTTCAGTTTGGGAAGATGGTGAAATTCTGGAGATGAATGGTGGTGACCACTGCTCAACACTGTGCCTGTCTTTAAAAACAAACAGCAGGGGCTGGGGTTATGGCTCAGTGGTAGAGCGCTTGCCTAGCATGCGTGAGTCACTGGGTTCCATCCTCAGCACCACATAAAATAAAATATTCTGTCCACCTACAACTAAAAAATAAATATTAAAAAAAAAAATTTTGATGGGTAGTGACCAAATGTCTTGACTTCTGTTTCTTTCTTTTTTTTTTTGGTACCAGGGATTAAACTCAGGGGCACTTGACCACCGAGCCATATCCCTAGCCTATTTTGTGTTTTACGTAGAGACAGGGTCTGACTTCTGTTTCTAATGTGCCTGCCTGCATATCAGAAAAAGCTGAGTAACACTCTACTGTCACGTATGTCTAAAAAGAATAAACAACAACAACAAAACAATGCTGAGTAAAAATATGCCTCTCCAGCGCCAGGGCTTGAGGAGAGGCCCTGGAGGCCCTCAACATCCCCAGCAGACTGAATTTGTGATCCAGAAATGAGATCTCTCTCCCTCCCAGATTCGATTCTTTAAGACAATAAGCTTTTCTCTTGAAAGCTGTGAAAGCAGATCCTACAATGTCGCAAATACAGCGCCACAGGGGGCAGGGCGCCTGCCCCAGGGTAATAAAGCCTCAGGGGTCAAAAAGCTGGCAGGGTACAGCCAATGGGAGGCAGTGGATCCCAGGCCAGAGGCTAACCCAGAGGAGAAGGGGGTGCAGCTGAGCCAATCTGCCTAATTTGAAAATTTCAAAACTCAAGAAAATGATTAAACAAAGCTGGAGTAGGGGAGGAGGAGGAGATGTCTTTTAGCCCTGAGGGCTGCGATTCCCTGAGCACCTGCCACTCCGTGACACATGTGGAGTTTCACAGACATGTCCAGAGTGCCATCCTGCACCGCATGGATGCCCCAGGGCTGCAGTGATCCCAAAACGTCACATCCTCAGCTGGATTGTGAGGCCCAAATTCCCAACCCTTTCCACAATCACTCTGCTCCAGCTTCTTAAGCCATCTCCTTGGCCCCACAACTACCTGTGCCACCCCCACCTCCAAGGCCAGAAATGGCATGGCTGCCTCAGGAGGCCCCTCTGAGCCTCCCTGTAAGGGCCCCCACTGCATGTGGACCAGATCCACCAAGGCAGCTAACCCTGCAGGGTAACTGCCCAGCTGCTGGCTGGCACCACACTGCTCTGCCAGCATCTACACTGGGCTTGCCCACTCTCAAGAGTACATCTCCATGAGAGCTCCACATGTGGAGTGGCTCTGCCTTGGTCCGGAGTGGCTCTGCCTTGGTCCCGAGTGCCCAGATCCCAGCACAGTCTGGCCTGCTGCTCGGGAAGCACCTCCCGCCCCTGCCAGCTCACCTCTCCCACTCTTCCTCGGCCTCCTCAGCGGTGAGCGTGCGGTGTCGAGCCAGTGGCGTGAAATTGTACCAGTTGTGCACGGGAAAGGCCTCGAAGGCCCCATCGGGACACTGAGTGAAGATGTAGTAGGACGTGTTCTCCGTCACGCCTCCCTTCTTTATGCCCTTGAATCTGCAGGGAACCACAATCAGGTGATGGCCTGGCCCATGAAACAGGTGCACAGGACCTGCCCGGGGCCTGCATGTGCCCCCAGGTCTGCCTGCTCTGCGCCACCTGCTGGGTTCCCCAAGGAAAGCCCATGACAGGCCCTGGGCAGGCCCCAACTAACTCAGCTCCAATTTTCCCAGCTGGAGGGCAGGGATGGCGCTCCCTCTTAGCAGAGCAAGTTGAATGCTGGCTTATGCAACACGATCATTTGTGGCTCGGCTGCATGGAACTCAAGAAACCAGAGTGACCACATCTGAAATGGACACTCATCCAGGCCCATCTCCTTGAGCCCAACCATCTGCCCAGCTTCCTCGCAGCTTCCACCCTTACCTGCTGCTATCCCAAACCCAGGCAATCTTGCTCTGAGTGTCCCTTCCCAGACTGTAATTTTCCAAGGCTCCCCTGGGCCCATGGTCCAGCCGTACACCTGCACTCAGTACCCTGCACGACCCAGTTCACTGTCTACCACCATCACATGCATTTCTGCCTAGAGTGCCTGCTCCAACCTGCTTCCCCCTCCTGCTTAGCCCCAGGCTGCCCTTTCCAAGAGATTATCCCAAGGGTCAAGTACCCCTGATAGTACCCAGGGCTGCCACAGGACCTGGCATAAGCACCAACTCGGTTCACATTCAAAAACAAAAATGAGGGCTAGGCTGTGGCTCAGTGGTGGAGCGCTTGCCTCGCATGTGTGAGGAACTGGGTTCAATCCTCAGCACCACATAAAGATAAATAAAGATATTGTGTCCATCTACAACTAAAAAAAATTTAAAAAAAACAAAACAAAACAAAATGAGGGGGCTGGGGATATAGCCCAGTTGGTAGAGTGCTTGCCTTACAAGCACAAGGCCCTGGGTTCAATCCCCAGCACCACAAACAAAACAAAACAAAACAAAAAAACGAGAGGGGAAGTGCAGGCACTGTGTCACACAGCTGGGGAATTGAGATTCAGAGGGGACACCCACCAACTGCATGGTTTGAGGGAAATGGGGCTGGTCCCTAGGCTGGCACACTTCCCCCGTTGCCACTTACTTTCTGCCTGATTTTCCATTGACGCGCAAGAGCCAGGGCTGGTCCTCGGGCCGGAACTCCTTGAGGATGATGCCGTACTTTTTCCGGCGCGCTTCTTCCCTGAGCTTCCGGTTGAACTCACTGCCTGCACCTGACTCGGGCATCTCCTCCTCCTGGTAAATCTTCTTGTTACTCAAGTCCCTCTCCAGCCGGGCCTGGAGGGGCAGGAAGCAAAGTCTCTCAGGGACCACCTTTGCCTGGGCTGTGCCCATCAGGAACACCTGACTCCCCCTGCATTGTGCTCCACATGCTCAAGGACAACTTCCCTCTTCGCAGAAAGAGCACAGAATGCTAGCATTTGATGAATCTGGGCACAGGGAATTTGGGACTTACAAAAGCAACTAATTAGCGGGGCATGGTGACGCAAGCCTATAATCCCAGCATTTAGGGAGGCTGAGACAGGAGAATCACAAGTTCCAAGCCAGCCTCAGCAACGGTGAGGCGCTAAGCAACTCAGTGAGACCCTGTCTCTACATAAAACACAAAATAGGGAGGCTGGGATTGTAGCTCAGTGATAGAGCGCTTGCCTTGCATGCGTGAGGCACTGGGTTCGATCCTCAGCACCACATAAAAATAAATAAAATGAAGATATTGTGTCCATCTTTAACCAAAAAAAATTTAAAAAAAACAAAACACAAAATAGGGCTGAGGATGTGGCTCAGTGGTCAAGTGCCCCTGAGTTCAATCTCCAGTACCCCCACCCAAAAGCAACTAATTATTACAAAGAATAATTATAAAAATATACTATAATGAGCCGGGTGTGGTGACGCTCGCCTGTAATCCCAGCGCTTTGGGAGGCCGAGACAGGAGAATTGCGAGTTCAAAGCCAGCCTCAGCAACAGCGAGGCGCTAAGCAACTCAGTGAGACCCTGTCCCTACATAAAACACAAAATAGGGCTGGGGATGTGGCTCAGTGGTCGAGTACCCCTGAGTTCAATCCCTGGTACCAAAAAAACCCCCAAAAAACAAACAAAAAAAACAGTTGATCTGACAACACAAACAGCTACTAAGGCTGCCAGGCTAGCCTTGAACTTGTGGTCCTCCTGGCTCAGACTTGGCAGTAGCTGGGATTATAGGTGTGTACCATTGCATCTGGCACCTTAGTTATCATTACAGATACAGTACTATAACCCACTGAGTCCAGGCTCAGATTCTCTAACCCCCTACCACTTCCCAGAACCGGGGACTTACCTGATTCCACGTAGCAAAATTGACTTTATCGGCTGCATTGAAAGCCATTATGTTATATTTTTTGGTTGTGTTCCTAGAGGGGGCAGAGGAGGCAGTGCTTACTCAATTAGTCAGTAAACAAACCCACCTCAGTTCAGCTCTTTGTGCTGCAGATCTGAGAACATATGAAAGACTCCAAGGATCCCCATTTTGTCATGGAGGCTGGATCCATCCCCTCCCCATCCCATGAAGATTAGGAGTGACAAAGATTTTGATAACTGAGAACTTGGCCTGGGAAGGAGGTAGCAGGGGCAGGGAATGCTTCCTGGGAAAGGAAAATACTGGAACCGGATTTTACAGGATGGAATCACAGTAGGTATGGGAGGGCACTAGTGGCAGAGGGGACAAAATCTGACCAGTTTGAAACAGAACAAAGCAGCTGAGAGCAAATAAATTTTATCATTTGGTTAGCTGGGCAACACGCACCACAGCGGCCTGGAACGCAAGGCCAGGCGCTGAATCGTGCAGTGTGCGAATGCACTCGTTCATTCCCTCAAAACACAGGGAAGCCTCGGCCTGAGCCCAGCCCTGTCCTCCGGGAGCTCCCGGGCTGGAGGGCGCACCAACCCCGAGCCAGGAACGCCTGGAAGGTCGCGAAGGGGGAAGGGCCAGGGACTTACTTGGGAACTCGAACAACATACTCGGTGACATTCTGAGTGCCGGGACCCTGCAGAGAGTGGGCAGGATAGCGGGTGAGAGGGGCCGCAGGGCCGCCGCCGGGACCCCCGAACTCTGCCTCATTCGTACTCACCAGGGCCGCCATGATCAGTGGTCCGGGTCCAGTCCGCCCTGGATTCTGTTCGTCGGGCGCGGAGCCTGCGTCCCTTAGTCCCGAGCAAGCCGCGCTCTAGGGGCAGGGCTCCGACCCCAAGCGAGGACTCCAAGCACTGCGCAGCCGGACCTGGGAAACTCTCTCAGATGGCCCGCCCACACGTCCTTCTGCGCATGCGCCGCAGCCGGAAGCGGAAATCGCTCGCTGAGCGCGTCGCGACGGTACTCCTCCGCGGTTGTGAGCCAGTCAAGACTGGCACTTGAAATTCCAAAAGCAATTCATAAATTTTAAACAAATTTTATTATAGTAAAAAAAGGATTGTCACTTGTGTTTTCCCTTCCCGGTCCCATCTCAGACTCGCAACACCCAGGCCTGACCCGAGACAAATCAGCCGCCTTCGGTGGCAGACGCCCTCACGCACAACGCGGATGATTTAACCACAATGTGTGGGAACGCCTTCCTCCGTGACGTCACAGCCTGGGGCCGCGGGGCACCCTGGGTAAGCTGGGAGGAAACGCCTCGCGGTTCCCGGGTACCTTGCGCATGCGCCGCCGCGCTCCGGAAGTGGGGGCCAAGAGGTCGCGTCACTATAGCAACCAAGGCTTGCTGTGTGGGGTCAAGCAGCAGCCAGGCTCTGCTTGGGTCTATTGAGGACTCACTTCCTCCCTTGTCCCGGTGTGTAGGGGGGATCTCCAGCATCTGACAAAATGATCGGGGCGGGGAGGGCCTTGTGACGTAGAGCAGACCTCGGAGGGGTCAGCGAGTGGGTGGGGATGGGGCGCGACAACCCCAAGGGATGCTGGCAGGATGGGTTTGTACAAGTCCAAGCTGCCCCAGAGGAGCAGGCCCTTGAGGCCCCAGGAGAAGGGTAATATCGCGGGGATAGCTGGATTACTTGGGGGAGAGACTAGAGAGCAGGAGAGAGGGGCAGGTACCCCCTCCATCCGGTGTGCACACCCCTCCCCATCACAGCAGCAACACAGCCGCACGTCTTCCCAGTCATCCACACACTGAGCCATTTCGGAAGTAGTGTGCCTTCTGAGTTCTGGGCCCTCAAGGTTAAACCAGTTCTTTGTCTTCTTGGAGATTACAATGTAGCAGAGGAGACAGACTCAGAAAAATGGAATCTTTACCCAAGGAGGGAACAGGGGAAGCACTGTGGGGCTCAGGGCAGAGGGAAAAGGGGTGATTTCAACTGGGCACTGAGGGATGCACAGGAGTTGGCTAAGCAAAGGGGTAGGGAAGCAAGACACAAAAGCTGAACACTAAACCACCGACTGTAGATGTGCGTGGTATGTTGGGACATTTGTTTATTCCTCCTCCACTAGATGCCAGGAACCATGACAACTGGTGGGAGCATAGGGATGGATGAGACAGAAACAGCCCTTGCCCTCATGGAGTACAGAGGCTGGCTGGGGACACAAAACCAAGCACACAGGGAAAGTCTTGACTGAAATGGGGTTCTGAGACAGAGGAGTCTCTTTAGACAGGCCTTGAGGAAGACCTGATTATGCTGTGACCAGAAGAAACTGAGGTAGGCAGGGATTTTCCTGGTGGATGGAACAGCAAGGAGAAATGAATCTGGCAAGTTCAGGAACAGAAAGGAGGACCTGGGCAGGTAGCATGGCCGAAGGTGAGGCAGCTGAGTCCCTGCCCCTCCCTGAGCCTCAGTTTCCTCAGCTGTAAAATGGGACTCTTCTGAGAGATGCCGTGCACCCAGAGCCTAGCCTGCACAGGCCCAGGCCCTCCCTCGCTGCACCAGTGGTCAGCAGTCCTGGACAGCACTGTGCACAGACATGTGCCCCCAGAGGTCCCCCTAGGCCAAAAGAGGCTATGCCCCGAGACCGGTGTCCACTGTCATCCAAAGACACATGCTAGCTTGAGGACACAAACCCATCGGTGGCAGCTGGTCCCTACGGGCACTCACCATGTTGCTCCTCCTCCTCCCGGGCACCACAGACATCCTCAAGTCCTCCTTGATCATCTTTGTGGTGGGCGGCCCAGGCTGTGGCAAAGAGACACAGTGCAAGAATATGGCCATTAAGTATGGCTTCTGCCACGTGGGGCTGGGTCAGTTGTTGCGGCAGGAGGCCCAGAGAAGCACCCACCGGGGCCGGCAGATCCGTGACATCATACAGCAGGGGCTCCTGGTACCCACGGTGAGAGCTTGTGGGCAGAGGAGGTGGGGGTGACTCCGGGGAGGCTGTGGCTCCTGGCTGGGCCACTGCTCTGCTATGCTGAGCCTCCTATCTGGAAAATGAGGAGACTACATTAACAGCTGTGTTGTGGCCTGGGGAGCAGCTCAGTGGTAGAGAGCGTGCTGAGCATGTACAAGATCCTGGGCTCCCTCCCCAGAAACCCCCCAAAAAGGTCGTGGTGAGGGTACAAGACATCATTCCTAAAAATTGCTGGACAGTGTACCTGGTACTTAAGAATTATTTAATAAAATTAGCTGGTACAGTCAGCAGATTCCACATCTATAGTTTCCACCAACTGTGGATTTAAAATATTCAGGAAAAAGTTGCTGAAGATGTGTAGGCCTTTTCTCTGGTCAGCAGTCCCTAAACAGCACTGTCTTAACAGCCATTCTCACAGCCTTCACCTGGTGTGTCTAGACATGACTTCAGGTCTACAGGAGGCCGTGAGTCGGCTCCGTGCAAACGCTGCACCGTTTTGCCCAAGAGACTTGGGCATTCTTGGGTTTGGGTGTCTATGGAGGCCCTGGAACCAGTACTAAAGGGCCACAATGTTTATTCTCTTTGTAACCCTGTGGCACTGGCCCCTTCTGAAGGTGTTTCAGAACCTGTGAAAGAAAGGTAATCCCAGTACCTACCTTATAACATCAGAGCAAAGATTAATGGCAGGCTGCCCCGGCAGATGCTGACCCAGCACAGGGTTGGCATGCGTAGTTCTCAGAAAGCATTTCCCCTGGGCTGCTCAGTGGTAGAGCACCTGCCTAGCATGTGTGAAGCCCTGAGTTCAAGTCCCGCTACTGAAAAAAAGAAAAGGGGGAAAAAGAAAGAAAACTGTTTCCATAGGGCATCAGAGCAGACTTGGAATCCATGGTGTAAGACCCTGTCTCAAAAAAGCAAAAGCAAGCCGGGCGCGGTGGCTCAAGCCTGTAATCCCAGCACTCAGGGAGGCTGAGACAGGAGAATCGCGAGTTCAAAAGCCAGCCTCAGCAATGGCGAGGCGCTAAGCAACTCAGTGAGACCCTGTCTCTACATAAAACACAAAATAGGGCTGGGGATGTGGCTCAGTGGTAGAGTGCCCCTGAGTTCAATTCCCGGTACCAAAAAAAAAATAAAAAAAATAAAAAAATTTAAAAAAAAAGCAAAAGCAAAACAAAGAAAACCCTAGCAATTTAGAGCGGGGGTGTGGCTCAGTGGCAGAACACTTGCCTAGCATGTGCAAGGCCCTGGGTTCTATTTCCAGCACGGAGGGTGGTTAAGAAAAGGACACCCCGGGCAGTGTGGAACATTGTGTTTTCCCCCATCCTCACCTAAGGTCCCAACTAAGGAATGACCATGGCAGAAACTGGGGCCAAGCCCTGACCTCTCCCACTTCCTTCCCAGGGCCTCATCCTAGACATGATCAGCAAGAATATGTTGTCCCACCCAGGGAGCCCAGGCTTCCTCATTGATGGCTTTCCCCGGGAGCTGAAGCAGGCCAGGGAGTTTGAGCGCATTGTGAGTACCCCGCCCCCTGTGTGTGTGTGTAGGTGTGAGACTGTCCCTCCCTCCTCACCTCAGGTGAGGGTGCACTGGATGGAGGGGTTGAGGCTCAGGGCAGAGATGATAAGAGGAAAATGAAGCTTCTAGAACCTGGGTGAGGAGCTGGCGAACTCTTTGAGGGCAGGAAGGAAGTCACTGCAGTATCTTGCTGCCCTGTCCCTGGCACCTGGGGGTTAAACTGTCTGCCCCGTGAGGACAGACAGTCCATAAACAAGGAATAGGGTCCACACTCCTTCTGGTGGGTTTTGCATCTGTGGAGGGGTTAAAATCGGGTCCTTGGGAGTGGGACTGTCTTGGGCTTCCATTCTGCCTCCACCACCTAAATTGCGTGACCCTGGACAAGCCCCTTGATCTCCTGTGAAAAATCAAAATGAAAATGGTGTGAGCACATGGAACGTTCCAGAAGATGAATTCGTCCACACAGAGTGTTGAGAACAGCGCTGGCTCTGCAGAAGCTCAGGAAGCCTTCACACTGCTGTTGCCATGGGGACGTGCAGGCCCCTGAGTTGCCAAGTCAGTCAATTTTCCCGAGAAGCTGGTGTGGAAGCTCCCCCATTTTTAAGTGCTGGGCTCAGATTCTTAAAAGAAAATGAGTAACGCTATGCCGTCCAGGTGGACCGTGGTGGACCATGGGGGCTTGAGGCTCAGGTCTTCCGGCTTTTGCCCTGAGACTCAGCAGCCACTTGTGACGTACACTTAGCTGGCATTGTCACAGGATACTTGCATTAGGCTTGGTGCTGGGCTGGGGCTGAGGCAGGCAGAGAAATTAATCAGCTGGGCCTTTGCCCTCTGGAGCGCTAGGGTCCAGGAAAGAAAGGGAGCCTTTAACTTCATCAGATGAACCCAACATAACTACTTCCATGAAGGTGTGAACAAAGGGCAGACCCCACCCACCCTTGGGGATAGCTCTCCCAGCCCACAGGGACCTTTGATTCCATAAGTGCCAGCATTTCTTTAAGGGATTTTAAGTGGAATCTCACAAATCCCAGAAAAGCCTAGAGACCTCCAGCCTGCCACTCGGTTTCACTTTTCCAGTGTATCCATTTCAAAACAGCATTGAAATGATCCCCCATGCAACAGGCCACCCGATCTGGTGTCCATACGGGTCCTTTGGTAAAGTCCAAGTTGACAAGTCAAGCTAACCAGAAGAAATTCACCCTGACCTGCCCAGCATGGGTCCCCTTCTGACACTCACTCTCCTTGTCCTCTCTTGAGGGGGCCTACCACCTGCACCAGCCAAACCGAGCTTGCCCACCCGGGCTCTCCCAGACGCCCTTCTCTGCTGTTCATCTGCTGAGCCAGGACTAGGGAGCTCCGGGATGTGTGTTGCACCCCTGTGCGGCTGCGCCATGTCTCTGCATTCGCACACAGGCACCTAAAGAGCAGGGGCCACGCCTGTCCTGTGAAGGCGGGATCCCCAGCTGGAGAGCAGCTTACTCCCTAGTGCTGTCTGCGTTGGAGGTTGAATTGATGGTTGAACACATGACAGTTCAGCCACCTCTTGACATCCACTTGGGAATTGGTTCCAGGAATCCTTGAGGAGGCCAAAAATGGAAAGGTGCTCAAGACCCTGATAGTAAAGGGCGTAGTGTTTGCAGAGAACTTTTGCACACTCTTCTCTAGGCTCTTACATTTTATTTAACTTTGTGGGGGTGCCAGGGATGGAACCCATGGCCCCAGGCCTGTAGGCAAGTGCTGTAGCACTGAGATACAGCACTAATCCTCTCTGTGGACTTTAATCATCTCTAGGGAACTCACAGTACCTAGTACAGCCTCGGTGCTGTTGGTGGGTGTCACACTGTATCATATTGTTTAGGGGATAACAACGAGGAAAGGAGTCCTAGTTGTTGAGAGATGCAGTTTTTCCAATATTTTCTGTGTGGTTGGACAGCAGAAACAGATGCAGAGGGCTGAGTCAAAATTGTTTTTAGTTACCCCCATGGCCAGCGACATTAATTTTCCAAGGATCTAAGAATGGTATCACTACCTTAAAAATAAAAAGTACAAAAAGGAAGGAGGTGGCGTGGGGTGTTGAGCAGATGCGGGAAGCACCAACCCCTGTCAGCCCATGGAGTCCTGGGAGAGACCAAGACGCCCTGGTCACAGTTGCTGTCCTCACCCGAGAGGGAGTTCGTCACCTCTGTGTTCCCGCTGCTCCCTGAGTGGGAAGCCAGCAAAGGAGGCTTTCAAATGTTTGTGCTGAAAATGTGAAGCTCACATAAGTGGGACAGCAAAAGGAAGCCCGCATGCTGGGTGGAGCCCCTGTCACAGCGTGGCCACTGGTTCTCTGCGTCCAGCCCGCTTGCCAGGGGCGCATGTATATCCTGGTTCCCATGATGCATGATTCCTCCCCAAAGCTCATCGCACAACACCTCTGAAAACATCGGCATTAACTCCTCAATACTATCTAACATCACATTTCTTCAGTGTCTCTTAAATGACTCTGAAAGTGACTTGATCAGTCTGGGGTGCCTGGCACCAGTGTTTCCACAGGGCCTCTCCCCGCCCACCAGGGTCTGTCCCCTGCACTGTGTCCCTCCCCTTGTGTCCCTTGTCTTCCCTGCACCCTGAAGGTCAGCCACAGGCTTTTTTGCATCCAAGTTCAGTAATTTTTTTCCCACCCACAACTCTTTGACTTAGCATCTACTTCTCAGAGGAGAAGACTTGCAAAATCAGAGTGCTCCTGCCGTCACACGTCACCCTCAATGCTTCAGGTCGACGGCCCAGGTTCAGATTTCCGCGAATCTTGAACAGCCTGTTTCCGTTTGCGTCTTGCTGTGACTGCGAGTTGTGGGAGGCAGGCTGCGGCGGTTGGCTGGTTCGAGACCAGCGTAGCTTTTCGTCTCAGTGCATCTTTTATCTAGGCCTTTTTTTTTCTCCTGCAGCTTGTTGAAACCAGGCGTTCAGCTAACTGTAGTGTCACATGGCATGCATCTTGCTGATTGCAGAGCACGGGTTTATTTTAGCGTTTATTGGTGCTGGTGGAGCCCGTGGCCTCACGTGTGCTGGGCGCGCACTTCACCACCGAGCCAGCCCCGCCTGCCTGGTTGTCTGATACGCGCCTCTCCGTATGTTTCTTATGAATTGGGACTCCGGGTCGCTTTGTCCCATCTATCAGGAGGAGGAGCCTTATAGAATGTTGTCTCTTTGAGATGGTTGTTGGTTTCTTAAATGTGTTAGGCCCCCATGTTCTCTGGGGCTCAGGGGTGGTCCTGGGAAAGGGGGAAGAACAGTGGAGCGGGGCGGGGCGAGCTCAGTGTGGAGCATGTGCTTGGCATGCGTGTGACCCCAGAGTCCATCCCCAGCAGCAAACTCAAAGCCCAACCGAAACCACAGCAATGGAAAAATGAACAAACCAAAACCCAGGCTCACGTTGGGCTGGCAGATGTCCTTTTCTGCTGCCTTCTGACGGTGGCGGGGCATCACATTCTCTCTGTCCCCAAGCTCCACCTGGGCTTGCTGGATAGGTCATCGAAGAGTACTGTGATCAGCAGTTTTGCTCTGCATCATGTCAAGAGGCTCTTGGATGCCTAACAGCCCCCTCTTAGGAGGGAGTCTGTTGGGAGCTGAATTATGTCTCTCAGCAGGGTGTGGGGGCCACCTGTTGTCCAGTGACTTGGTGAGGCTGAGGCAGGGGGATTGCAGGTTTGAGGTCAGCCTGGGTAATTTTGTGAGACTTTGTGTCAAAATAAAAATATAATAAGGGGGGCTGGGGCTGTAGCTCAGTGGTAGAGCGCTTGCCTCGCATGCGTAAGTCACTGGGTTCGATCCTCAGCACCACATAATAAATAAATAAATAAATAAAATAAAGATATTGCATCCATCTACAACTAAAAAAATATTTAAAAAAATATAATAAGGGCTGGGGGTATAGCTTAGTAGTAAAGTGCCCTTGGGTTCGGTTCCTAGCACTGAAAAAGGAAAAAGACCTAGGCTGAGCAGGGTGGCTCAGTGATAGAGCACTCATCTAGCATGTGAGGTCCTGGTTCCATCCCCAGCATGTGTGCATGCGTACACACACGAACAATAAATAAAATAAATAAAAATAAAAATCCTAGCCCATAATACCTTGGAATGTGACTGTATGCATTTGGAAATAGGGTCTTTAAAGGGCCATTAGTAGCCGGGCATGGTGGTGCACGCCTGTAATCCCAGCACTTAGGGAGGCTGAGACAGGAGGATCGCAAGTTCAAAGCCAGCCTCAGCAACGGCAAGGCACTAAGCAACTCAGTGAGACCCTGTCTCTACATAAAACACAAAATAGGGCTGGGATGTGGCTCAGTGGTCGAGTGCCCCTGAGTTCAATCCCCAGTACCAAAAAAAAAAAAAAAAGAAGAAGAAGAAGAGACGAGGATACAGACATGGAGAGATGACTGTGTGGGAACACAGGGAGAAGGTGGCATCTACAAGCCACGGAGAGAGGACCTGGGGGATAGCAGCCCTGCAGACACCTTGACCTTGGACTTCCAGCCTCCAGAACCATGGGCACACCAGTTTTGCTTGTCTGTGTCATTAGACCTTCCTTGCTACTTTGTCAAGACAGCCTTGCAAACCCAGGGAGGGTCATGGTAGTTACTGTTGCAAAATGCACATCAACTTCCTGTCTGATGGTTTCATCTGTTGCTAAGGTGAATTATTTATTTAATTAAATGTTGCTAAATGCTAAGTTTTTCCTTCTGGCCAGTTTTCCTGTATTTGTGTATTGGAGTTCTTTATTTTCCTGAAATCAGGCTCCTAGGAGGAAGCCAGGATAAATGCCTGGCACTTGGCCTGCAATAGCAGGCAGGCGTTGGGGTCCCAGCTCCCAGCCCCTGGCCGGCAATAGGACCCACTGTCCTGTCCCACTGCCGTGCTTTCTCCCTCACCGTGAGCTCCAGGCGTCTTGTGCACAGTTGGCCCTCCTCTCTGTGGGTGCTTCATCCATGGACTCAAGCAGCTGCAGATGGAAAGCATTCATTTTAAACATGGCCTCTTGCTAGTGAGCATGATGGCACTCAAAACTGAGGTGCAGGGTCAGGTTCCAGGCTGGCCTGGGTGACTCAGGGAGGGCGAGTCTCAAAATAAAAAACAGAAAGGGCTGGGGGTGTGGCTGTGCCTCAGACCCTGGGTTCAGTCCCCAGAGCTGGGGAAACGCTTCTGTGCTGAAAACATGCAGACCTCCTCTGCAGATCCCTAAACACCAGTGTAACATCTCTGATGCAGTGTTGGCATTGCAGTAGGAATCCTGGGCCATCTAGAGAGGATCTAAAACCTGCAGGAGGTCTGCGGCTGGGGCTCAGTGGCAGAGCGCCTGCCTAGCGCAGGTGAAGCACTGGGCTCGATCCTGAGCACCGCATTCAAAAATAAGCAAATAAAGGCGTGCTGTCCATCTACAACTATAAAAACAACTTTTTAAAATAAATAAATAAAACCTACTGGAGAGCTGGGTGCGGTGGCCCAGGCCTGTAATCCCAGCACTTAGGGAGGCTGAGACAGGAGGATCGCGAGTTCAAAGCCAGCCTCAGCAATGGTGAGGCTCTAAGCAACTCAGTGAGACCCTGTCTCTACATAAAACACAAAAGAGGGCTGGGGATGTGGCTCAGTGGTCGAGTGCCCCTGAGTTCAATCTCCAGTACCAAAAAAAAAAAAAAAATTATGGTTGCTAATACTATCAATGTACTCATTTGCATTATCCCATGAGATATAAAATAGCTTCCAAATAACATGTGATTATTAAGAACTAAACTTGGCACAGTGGTGCATGCCTGTTATCCTAGCAACTTGGAAGGAGGATCACAAGTTCGAGGTCAGCCTCATCAACTTAGTGAGACTTGTCTCAAAATAAAAAATAAAGTAGGTCTGGGGATGTATATAGGTCAGTGGTAAAGTGCCTCTGGGTTCAGTCCTTGGTACCACCAATTTTTTTCCCCCTAAGGATAAAACTACTGACATAAATCGAAGCTTTCTTTAAAGTTTTACTTTTCCTTATAATATAGCCCCCTGTGGATGTACAATAAAAATAGCAGATCTCTTGAAATAATTTTCTCCCTATGTAATTGTGTGATGAAATTGATACACAATTGGGCTCATTTGTTTCAGTTTGGCTTTTTATAGTTAGGGACTGATTTTTGGTTTAGATTTTTATTATGTACTTATCGATGGCACTGGCGATCAAAACCAAGGCCTTGTGCATGCTAAATATTTATTTTATTTTATGTACTTATTTTGTGTGTGCATGCTAAGTATGAGCTCTACCACTGAGCTATTCTTAAAATTTAATTTTTTTTTTCGGTACTGGGGATTGAACTCAGGGGTACTCGACCACTGAGCCACATCCCCAGCCCTATTTTGTGTTTTATGTAGAGACAGGGTCTCACTGAGTTGCTCAGCACCTCGCCGTTGCTGAGGCTGGCTTTGAACTTGCAATTCTCCTGTCTCAGCCTCCCTAAGTGCTGGGATTACAGGCTTGAGCCACCGTGCCCGGCTTAAAATTTAATTTTTGAACTGGGAAGTTATTTCATGCTTCCACAACAAAGCCACATAAAGACACATCCTGAGAAACCTTATTCCTACCCATCTGTCTGCCTCTGCCCAGAGGCCACCCTTTTCAGTAGTTGTTGGCTTGTTCTTCTGATGTTTCTCTTTTCAGAAATAAAGTAGGGATGTGCGTGTGTCCCACCATCTTATTATTATTATTTTTTTTGGTACCGGGTATTGAACTCAGGGGCACTCGACCACTGAGCCACCTCCCCAGCCCTATTTTGTGTTTTATGTAGAGACAGGGTCTCACTGAGTTGCTTAGTGCCCCACCGTTGCTGAGGCTGGCTTTGAACTCGCGATTCTCCTGTCTCAGTCTCCCTAAGTGCTGGGATTACAGGCGTGCGCCACCGCGCCCGGCTCCCACCATCTCATTCTGTATGTACTTTTCTCCACTTTCAGTGTTTCCTCATATCCAAGACCTCAGGTCAGTGTCAAGCGATCTTCATATGACTTTATAGGATTCTGTTGCGTGGCTAGGCCATCATGCATTCAGTTGGTCTCCTGTGGCTTTCCCTTGTTTCTAACCTTTCGCCGTGACAACCATGCCACTCTAATCACTTTAAATGTATGTCACTTTCTAATTTCACTACTATCTTTGAAATTGATTCTTAGGAGTGGAATTGCTGGGTTAAAGAGATGAACAAATAATTTTGCTGGAAACTGTCAAGTGGCTCTTCATTTTACATTGGTATCAGCAATTTGTCAGAGTGCCTGCGTCCTCACAGCCACACTAACAAAGGATGCTGCCAGATTTGGGGATTTTTGTCAGCCTCCTTATGTGAGAAATGATATTTCAGTGCAGTTTTGTTGGGTGAGCCACGTCCCTAGCCCTTTTAAAGTATTTTTTGTTTTGTTTTGTTTTTTTTCGACAGGTTCTCATTAAGTTGCTGAGGCTGGCTTTGAATTTGTAATCCTCCTGCCTCAGCCTCCCAAGCCACTGGGATTATAGGCATGTGCTACTGCACCAGCTTCCTCGTTGATTCTTAGGAGCTCTATATTACAGTGGTGTTAGTTCTTTGTGATACGGCTTACAGATTTTTTTCCCAATTATCTTTTTTTTTTGGTACTGGGGATTGAACTCAGGGGCACTCGACCACTGAGCCACATCCCCAGCCCTATTTTGTGTTTTATGTAGAGACAGGGTCTCACTGAGTTGCTTAGAGCCTCACCATTCCTGAGGCTGGCTTTGAACTCGCAATCCTCCTGTCTCAGCCTCCCTAAGTGCTGGGATGACAGGCGTGCACCACCACGCCCGGCTCCCAATTATCTTATATGTATGTGTGTGTATAAATTTGTTTTTTTTGTAAAGCAAGTTGTGTTTCCACCCTCCTCCTCTCCCCTTGCTCCCCATCCATCTCACTACATTGCCTTGCTGGTCACACAGCCTGGTTCCTGGATTCAGGTGCTCCTCCTGCTTCAGCCTCCTGAGCCTACTCTGGCTAAGGCAGGTTGTTTTCAAATGCTATCCCATTTATCAGCCTTTCCCATTATTGTTCCTGGATTTCGAGATGTAATTTACTCCCAGGTTATAAGGTGATTCTTCCATGTTGTTTTTTTCCTAGTTCTCATATGGTTTTATTTTTCACTTTTTTTTTTTTTTTTTGGTACTGGGGATTGAACTCAGGGGCACTCGACCACTGAGCCATCTCCCCAGCCCTATTTTGTGTTTTATGTAGAGACAGGGTCTCACTGAGTTGCTTAGCGCCTGGTCGTTGCTGAAGCTGGCTTTGAACTCGTGATTCTCCTGTCTCAGCCTCCCTAAGTGCTGGGATTACAGGTGTGCGCCACCGCACCCGGCTTATTTCTCACATTTACCTTTTATGTGTTTGAGACAAGTTTGGACAATGAGGGAAGGAGCCGATGTGAGCTTCTTCTGAGTTGCTAATCAGTTATCCCAACATCACTTATTTAGAAGTCCATCCCTTCTCCACTGAGGGTCTCACCCTCGCCATACGCCAAGGTGCTGTATTCACCTGGTTCTATCTGCTCTTTGCTTTGTTCCAGGGGTCCACTTATCTGGTTGTGGGCTGCTATTATAGAGGCTTTATGACGTTTTAATGTCTAGTAGGGTCCAGTGCCCCTGCCTACCTCTACCACCTGTTGCTTTTCTCTTCCCAGCATCTCCTGCCGCTTCTGGTTTCTTCTTCTGTTTTTTTTTTTTTTTTTTTTTTTTTGGTACCAGGGATTGAACTCAGGGGCACTCAACCACTGAGCCACATCCCCAGCCCTATTTTGTGTTTTATGTAGAGAAGGTCTCACTGAGTTGCTTAGCGCCTCGCCGTTGCTGAGGCTGGCTTTGCACTCGCAATCCTCCTGTCTCAGCCTCCCTAAGTGCTGGGATGACAGGTGTGCACCACCGCGCTTGGTTTGCTGGTTTCTTCTCGTACATATGAAAATTAACCTTATCTCCACTATAAAATTATGTTCATATCCCATTTAAATTATAAACTAATTTAGGAAGACTTGACTCCTTTATAACAGGGTCAGCCCTTTTGTCTGCCAATTCCACATCCATGGGTCCCGCCATTGAAGAGTCAACCAACCACTAATCACAAATTTTTAAAAAAATTGCATCTGTACTGAACAGGTACGCTTTTCCCCTTTTCACCCCGTAAACAATAAACACCTATTTACACAGCATTAACAGTGCATTAGGTATTACAAGTCATTTAGAAATGATTTAAAACTCTGTGGGGGCCCAGGTACAGTGGCGCCTTCCTGTAATCCAGTAACTCAAAAGGTTGAGGCAGAAGGAGGCAAGTTCCAGGTCAGCCTCAGCAGCTTAGCAAGACCCGGTCTCAAAAAATAAAAAAGGCAGGATGGGGGTAGCTCAGTGGGAGAGTGCCCCTGAGTTCAATCCCAAGTACAACACACACACAAGGTCTATGCAAATAATGATGGCATTTTATATGAGAGACTTGGGCATCTACAGATCCTGACACCTGTGGGAAGTCCCAGAACCAGTCCCCTGGTGACACTGTAGGACAAGTGCAAGTGGTCGTGAAGTCAGAAAATGTGTCATGTGCTGAGAGGGAATTGTGGCTGTGGCGTGAAGTCACGGGTAAACCACGTCTTTACCACTTGCATTAAAAAGGAGAAAAAAAATATCAGAGCCACATTCGGTTGCACCACAGATTCTAAGGTCATCCTAGCAGGAGGGCCGGGAGTCTATGCCCTCACTCTCTCCAGGGAAGGTGGACCAGGGCAGGTAGGACAGCAAACCCGTCTCCCGTGTGCCTTGTGTGGCTCAGGAGCTCTGTGAACATAAGCGACCTAGGTCTCCAAAATCTGAGGACACAGAACCTGAATTAAGTACAGGAGACCAGGGAGGCCTGTTTTATCACACCCGGGGTCTCTGGGAGAGCTGGTGCCTAGGGCTCCCTCCTGATCCAGTCCCCTTGGTTGGTGCCTAGGTGGGCCGGGCCCCCGACATTGTCATCGCGTTTGACTGTTCCATGCAGACCATGGTCCGGCGGGTGCTGCACCGGGGCCAGGTGGAGCACAGGGCAGAAGACTGTGAGGTGGTCATGTTCCGTCACCTGGCAACCTATTACACCCTGTGCGAGCCTGTCTTGACGTTCTACCAACAGAAGAAACTACTGCGAAATGTAGGTAGCTCCCCACTGTCAATCACACATTCCAGGGAGTGAGTCCAGCTTGACCAGCCAGGGGTGCACTGGGGCCGGCCTTGGTTTCCCAGTGCACTCCGGGGCTTTCCTCCATTGAGCACAGGCTATGCAGAGCTTGGATACCTGAACACAGTACGTAACAGGCTCCAAGACACTGTGAAAACCCCCCAGACCCCAGTGCCCTGCAGCTGAAGGCATCCTTGGGGTCACAGTTCACGGTGACCCACCTGGCTCCTGTACTTTTTGCTGTAAGATGCAAGGACTCTGACCATGTCCTTGTCCCTGTCAGAATCCTGAGACCTGTGGCCTTCTCTGGCCAGCTGAAACTTCAGGTGCAATGGGACGGACACAGGGCCGTTCTTGCCCCACCTGTGCTCCTGGACTGGGCCAGCGAAGAGCATTTCCCACCCCGACCCATTCCCTTCTTGCTTTGTTGCATGGCCTTGGGGCGGCACCTGGACCTGCAAATCTGGTGTCCCAGATTTATCTGAGGGTGGGGGGCAGTGTCCCTCCCGTGGGACTCACACCTGACCTTTGGGCTCCCCTTTTCTAGATTTTGGCAGAAGCTGCTCCAGAGGACATTTTTGCCAAGTGTTGCTCTGTCATTGAAAGTCTGTGGTGAGCCGGGACGGGCAGGGGGCTTGGGCTCGCCCCCACCCGAGCCTGTACAGGATTCAAGAGGGTGTGGTACCTGAGACATCCACGAGGGGCCCAGGTAGCAGTGCAAGCAAATCCTCCCTATGTCCTTTCAATGGGGTGGGTGCCCAACACACCTGGACAAGGTGAGCTCCTGCCTGGTGCAGTCAGCCTGGCCAGTGGGCCCAGGCCATCACGTTTGGAATTGCTAATGTTAGTGTGAACCATAACCTGAGCTGCCAGCTGTCTGCCTTGGGCCACACAGGCAGAGTGGCTCCTGGCCCCTCTGCCATTGAGGTGACTCAAGGAGCAGTGGCATAAGCCAGACCTCTACCCCAGGCCTTCAGAACAGCCCAAGGGCAAGCCCAGGACAAGCTGGGCCACTCCTGCAAGGCACAGCCACAGCGCAGTGCACAGCCTTGTGGTGCCGGCTGCATCCATGGGAACACTCGTCTCCAGAGGCCCTCCTGGAGGGTGCTTTGTCTTCCAAGTTCCCAGAGGGAAAAGCAGGGACAGGAGACTATCCTGCTAGGACTCAGCCACTGTCCCGGTTCCACAGGTGAAGGGCCGTCTTGGGGGACCACACCCTTGGGTTAAACCTTGTTCCTCCTCAAACATAACTGCAGCCAGCATGCAGTTTCTTTCTTTTTTAACAAAAAGCAGTTTATTAAACAAAAAGAAAAAAAAGGGGAGGAAGGATAAGAAAGCACAATGCACCTGCAAAAAACTATTTTATATTTTGGTTTTCTTTAAAAAAAAAAAACACACACACACACAACACAAAGCTTGTAATTTCCAATCACCATTACCATTTTTTTAAAAACATCTACAAAGAACAAACATCTGCTTCAAAACCCTACAGGGAAGAGGAAGGAGAGGGAGACAGACAGACAGCACCCGGCAGACACAGGGAGGTTTTGTTATCATTTATTTGTGAAGTTAAAAACGAGCGATAAAAAGTAAAAACTGCCATACAATATTTTTTGTTTTGTTCTCATTTTGTTTTCAGTTTCAATCTCCTCTTGAACAGATGAAAAGACAAAAGACCAGACCAGTCCTGGGGAGGGGGAGGGGGCGTGCGGCCGAGCTAAGGGAGGAAGAGGAGCAAGAGGAGGAGAGAGAGGCCGGGGTGGGAGGGGTCCTGCAATACAACACCTGGTCCAAGGAATGTTCCAACTCTAACTAAAAAAAAGAAAAAAAGAAAAAGGAAAAAAAGAAAAAAAAAGCAAGAATGACTTTTTTTTTTCCTTTTTAAAAGTTTATTTTAAAAACAAGAAGAGGGCCACGGGCAGTAGGGAGATAATGAATCACTTTACCCTCAGGCGGTTTCAGGAAGGCTGGGGGGTATAGAGATTTATATATATATATTTATATATCATTTTATAAGTTTTGTTCTGCTCTTTGTTTTTAATTCTTAAATTTTTTTGGCAGAGATTTAACTCTCGCTATCTTCTAAGGCTGGCTCAACGTGAAGTATCCCAATTTGAAAGGAAGAGTATGAGACACACAGAAGGAGCGAGAGAGCGAGAGCCTGGCAGCCTGTGCAGCCACCTCGGCCACTCACCGTGAGGGCTCCCCGGCACCCCCACGGCGGCCATCGCTCTAGCGCCAAACAAATGAAATATAAAACACGAAAAGCCCCAAACAGAACAAAATGGAGAAAAAAAAAATAAAGATTTTTCACAGATGAAGAAGTTCACATTCATTCGATTCATTGAGCCTGCGGAGAGGGAAGAGATAGGAATCGGTCACTACGGGGAGGGGGAGCGGGGACTGGGGGTGCAGAGGAGGCTGGAAAGGCTGGAACACCCACGCGGGGTGGGAGGGGCCAGGAAGCCTGCTCCCAAACCTGCAGCTGGCTCAGGTGGAAGGGAGGGAGGACGGAGGTGAGTGAGTCTAGCCTCACAGACAGGACTCGCTGGAGTCAAGACTGCTCCTTGACGGAGGAGAGAGGAGGACACGGCAGCAAGAGAGAAGCAGAGGCAGAGAGGCACAGGGCGGGGAGGAGCGCGTCCTGTCTGAAGGCAGGAAGGAAGAGGGGGCGGCTCCCGGCGCATCACAACATCAACAACCAGAGATCACGGTGTCCCCACAACACCCCTGTGAGGTAGGTTGGAAGGTGGCAGCGATCGTCATGCCCACTTCACAGACAAGACCGGACACAGAGGCGAGCGCGAGAGCGGAGGAGGCGAACGGTACCCCTAACCCTCTCGGCGGGCTCCTGGCTCCCCTCATCCCCGCCAGAACCAGGGCTGCCTGCAACAGTCACTTGGACACAGGATAAAGATCGCAGCTTAAAAAACAAAAGAATAAAAAGAACAAAAACCAAAAAAAGTGATGCAGAGAGGGGGAAAAAATAGACGTTTTCTTCCCAAGTGGCCAGATTTTGAGTGAGTGGGTTAGCAGCCGGGATGGCGACCAACGCGGGTGCTGCTTGCCTGTCCCCCACCCCCAGGACTACCCACCAGTTCACAAGTTCCACCTTTGTGTGATTCGCGCTCCCCCAGCATCGCGACAGCGTTACACAGGAACAAGCGGCTGGCGGAGGGAGGCCTCTTCGTTAACCTCTGGACCCAGCGTGCGCTTCCCGGCGGGCGCGTGGGCACTCCCGGAGACCTCTGCCACACGGCCCCGCTGCAGGCATCAAGGGCACACCCCGCAGGGAAAGGGGTTTCCGGCGCTACCCACTAAGGCAGGATGGACGGTGGCCGGGGGTTGGAAGGAGAAAGGAGGAGGAGGAGGGTGGCAATTCCCACTTGCCTGCTGCTGTCCCTGCTGGGTGGGAGGCGGCTGGGGGCCACCGGGACCAGGAGTCTGTCCGTAGTAAGCGGCCTGCTGTCTGTAATACTCTGCCCAGGCGGCGCTGTAGTCTGGCTGAGATCCTGGGGGTGCTCCGGGGCCCCCTCCAGTGGCCACTTGCGCTGCAGGTGGAGGAGGGTGAGTGGCTGTGGGAGAGTTGCAGCACTTGTCCCCTACAGCCCTGCCCAGCCCTCCCGTGCCAGCTCACCTTGCTTCTTGTAGTACTCCTCCCAGGCCTTTGTGTAGTCTTGCTGCGGGGGTGCTCCGGGCTGCTGGGGCTGCTGGCCTGTGGGGGCCAAATGAGGTCAGAGGCTGCCCTTCCCGAGTGGGACTGGAACCACCCCAGCTGCCCTACAGACTCACCTATCTTTTTGTAATACTCTTCCCAGGCCTTAGTGTAGTCCGATTGGCCAGTGGGCGGGGGCTGCGGAGGCTCCCCCTGAGTGGGTGGAGCAGCAGGGGCCGGGGCGGGGCCCGGGACAGGGCCTGGGGGCTGCTGGTAGTAGTGTGAGTAGTAGGCGGCCCAGGCGGCGTTGGGGTCTGCGGCGGCTGCTGCAGCCTTATCTGCAGGCAAAGGGGGAGTCCAGGCTGAGGAAGGGGGCACAGGAGCCTGGCCCCAGCCTCCCCGGTGCAGTCTGCCACTTACTTGGGTCGTGAGGAGCAGGCGGTTGCCACTGGGGATAGGTATTGCCCCAGCCTTGGGGCGGGTACTGGTGAGGAGGGGGGCCACCAGCACTGCAAGACAAGAGAGAACACAGTGAGCTGGGGTGGCCACAGCCATCAGCACTGGGCAGGGATGGGCGCAGTCAGCAGGTCAGAGGCCCTGACCACCAGACTCAATAGGGCGTGTGGGCAGAGCACACAACTAGCAAGCCTAACTGTGCTGGTTCAAGGACACACAACAGGGGTCCTCCAGACTCCACACACAGAACACGTGGGTACACGCATGAGGAAGATGCCAAGGCCAGCGGCCAGCCATGCTGCTCCTGCGTGGCATCTGTAAGGCAGGCTGCCCAGGCCTGACAATGAGCCCCAGGGTGTACAACAGGCTCTCAGCGGGAATGGAAGGGCCCGTCGGCAACCCCACGCCCCGAAGCCCGGGAGGCCAAGAGCAGTACTCACTGTGGAGGAGCCCCCGGTGGCCCCTGATTGAAGGGCCCGGGGTTGAAGGGCCCCATGGGGCCAGCAGGGCCTGGTCCCCCAGGGCCTGGTCCAACTGGGCAGAGGGGACCCTGAAAGGAAGCAGCAGGCCAGGTGAGCGGTGGGTGGGAGACAGTACAGACCCACACTCACAGATCCCCTCCTGGAGCCCACCTCGATCTTCTCCTCAATAAGCTGCTTGGCATGGTCTATCTGCTGGGGTGAGCCCCGGATGATGAACAGTTTGAAGTTGGGGTCCCCATTGGGCGGCAGCTGCCGAGAAATCTCTACAAAGGCGCCTGTCTGCTGGTTTATGGCTTTCACATTCTCACCACCTGTGGAGAGCCAGAGCCAGTCAAATTGGGTGGGTAGGGCATGGGGCAGGGCATAGAGTGGGGTGGAGGGTATGCAGAGCTACTCACCTCTGCCAATGACCAGCCCACATTTGTGGGTGGGAATGGAGAAGGTCATCTCCCCACCAGGAGGGCCCCAGCTGCCTTGGCCTCGTCCTCGGCCCCGGCCTCCAGGGGGCATGCCAGGGCCCCCAGGAGGACCCGGAGGACCACTCTGCCAGACAGGGAGGAGGAGGAGGAGGATGAACCAGGAAGTCTGCCTGGTCCTAAACTCTGCTGGGGTGGCCAGGCCAGCCTACCTAGCCTCCTCAGCCCACTCAGTACCCTCAAGCCACCTACCCTGAGGCTCTGGAGGAGATCATTGATAATCCGGGCAGCATGCTCACATCTGTCTGGGGGACCCATGATGTGAGCGATCTTTTCAGGTCCTGTCCCGTCATCTGAGGCCAGCACCAAGAGAGCAGAGAGACTGATTTAAAAGAAAAGCAAAACTCCAAACCCCTGCAACACTGCCTTTTCAGGGCAGACACCATGCCAAGCCAAACATCTGTAAGGTCTCAAGAGTGCTACCCCCAAACCCTGCTTCCTCTAGGCCTGGGAAAGAGGCAGAGCCACACTCCCAAGGTAGAAGCCATGGTGTTAGCTGTGCGGTTTTACAGTATAATCTCTTAAAAAACAATGCAAGGAGGTCCCTCTGCCCATGTTGAGGGTGGCAAAACATAGGGTAGTCATTTGGCCCAGTCGCCTGGGTATCCCAGGCTGCCCTGGGTGGATCTGATGGATATAGGAAATCCTATTTCCACGGAAAAACCACACATGGCCAACTCACATGGCTGTTTCTAGAGGAGGGAGGAAATAAGGTATGTCTTGATGGCTGGACCAGGAGCAAGAAGGCCCTCCCAAGGGCTAAAGCCTAACCACACTGCCATGCTGCCTCTGGGTCTGCCTCCCAGGGAAGGCAACTGGCAGGCTTGGAGCAGGAGCAGGGGTGTGACTGGTGGTCACAGGCCCCTGACTGATCCTAAGAGGACAGCCCACCAACCCATCCACACCAGTGCCAGGCTCAGCCCTGACCTTGCTTGAACTGTATCCGCACACCAGCATCATTCTGGATCTTCTTGATCATTTCTCCACTCCGGCCAATGACCACCCCAACGGAATGCCTAGGCACAGGCACCTGAGAGGGCAGGAGATACAGGGGTCAGCCCAGCTCCCCCTCCTGCAGCTCTCTCGCCCTCTATCTCCTGGGGTGTTCTTGCACTCACGTCGATTCCTCCACCAATCCGGGACCCATACTCATTTCGATCCCCAAAGCCTCCTTGGTCACGTTCTCGGAGGATGTCCATCACCATCTCACAAGCTTGCTGTAAACATAAGGAGAACAGACAGAATGGGTAAACCGTCTCCCACAGTTCCTGTCCTCCCAGGCTCCCAGTCATAGTGGAGGCCCCACAAGTCTCTGTGGAACCCAGCACAACACCCCACAGAGCTCCTGATCTGCCACCCTAAAGGGCAGGCACCACCAGCAGCCTAGTCTTCCAGATAAGGAAACGGAAGGCCAGAGTTGAGGCCACTTGTTGAAATAGCTCAGCACAAGAACAGGTCAAGGCTGACCTCAAAGCTGGTATTCTTGAGAACCTCTCCACATTGCACCCATCTACACAAATCCCCAAGAATGCAGAACCTGCCACCAGCCTGCCTGCCCCTCAGCTCTCCAGAGCCCAGCGCACCCCAGGGAATCCTCACCTGCACTTTGTAAGGATCCCCAATGATACGGAGGGGCTTGTCCACATTCGTATTCTGGGAACCATCCTGAATTAAGATCATCTTCACTCCAGCACGTTCCTTGACAAGCAATGGTAACTGTTAGTGCAACTCTCCGGAGCTGGATGGGGTGGAGAGGCACCATGCACAAGAGGAAACCAAGGTGCCTATTCTTGGTGCTGCCCCTCACCTGTAGCTGCTTAATTGTCTCCCCGCCTTTGCCGATGACCAGGCCAGCCTTGCCTGCAGGGATCATGATCTCCTGCACAGTGCCATTCTGGCCCCCATTGGCATTGTCGTGGAACTGTCCTGGGGGACCCCCACGACCCCGAGACACAATGTCATCCAGCATCATCTTTGCTTTCCTGGGGAGGAGAAAAATGGTGCTCTCTCTTAAAAATAAGGGTACTGGCCAGATGCCCCACTCAGCCTAAAGGCGAGGTGACCCCAGTGAGTTTATCTGATAGATAACAACCAAAAGAGGCGAGCACTGGGAATGTTCAGGCTCGCAGCTTTCCCAGATGTCTGGATTCTGGGGAATCGACCTATCAATATGTCAATACAGCTCTCTAGAGGGCAGGAGAGGAAGACATGTGTGGGTGTTACCCTCAACTTCACTGCAGCAAGGGCCAATCAGAGACTTACTGGACAGACTCAGGAGCTCCTGTCAGGGACACACTGCGCTCAGGTAGGCCACCACTGTCTGGAGAGAAGAGGAAATGGGGTCAGCACCCTCCTGGGCCTGAGGGCACAGAAAGACCCGCCATGGAGATGAGGACACTCCCAGAACCACCTGCGGCCACTTGTCACCACTCCCCAGCCTGACAAATCAATTTACCTCCCCACAAATGCCTGGAAGCTTACTCCATTCAAGACCAAGGTCAGGAAGCTAATGTCCAATAAAGCAAACAATTTTAAGAGGAAAAGATGTGGAGGGAGAGGCAGATTCCAGAAGGCCCCAAACACATGCCTTGCTCCCACTACCACGGAGGATCCCACCAGCCTCAACAGTCAGTGCACTTCACAAGAGAATCCTCAGAGAGCCCCAGCCAAGCAGGCATTCTGTAGCGCAGGAACCCAAGGTTCAGAAGCAAATGACTTGTCTGAGGTCAGATGCAGAGTCAGAACTGGAACTTAAACCCAGGCCTGACCCCAAATGACTATTCTAATACTCCACACTGCTTCAGGTACCCATCCTGTAGTTACTCTCAGGAGACAATCTAAAACAATGGTTAAGCGCATACTGCCTGAAAAGAGGCACCTGTGCCTGATCCCACACTTTCACCTCAACCCACCCTTAGCCAGTTATTACAGGGACAGAAAAAAGTTGCAGCTATGCTGGGTGGTGCTACGCTGGTTGCAATACTGCACTGGGCCAGCATGTAGGAAGCACTAATAAACTTCAGCCCAGCTCACTGCTACAGGGCGCCAGAAAGATAGAGTTTGATAAAGAGCAGAGGCCAAGCCAGCCCCAGCCTGCATTCCAGCAGGAAGCTGGTTCTCCGTACCTGGAGAGATCTGTACTTTGCAGCCTGAATCTTGCTGGATTTTGTTAATTTGTTCGCCTCCTCTGCCAATAACTAGGTGGAAAGAAAAGAAAAGCAGGAATTGAGCCGGGAACGGTGGCTCACACTTGCAATCCCAGCACTTAGGGAGGCTGAGACAGGAGAATCGCGAGTTCAAAGCCAGCCTCAGCAATGGCGAGGCGCTAAGCAACTCAGTGAGACCCTGTCTCTACATAAAACACAAAATAGGGCTGGGGATGTGGCTCAGTGGTCGAGTACCCCTGAGTTCAATTCCTGGTACCAAAAAAAAAAAAAAAAAAAAAAAGAAAGAAAGAAAAGCAGGAATTGGCTGAGGGAGCCCAGAACTAAGCATATTTGGTTGGGGGTTCCTGGCCACCAGGCCCCCTGCTAGCAAGGGAGTGGGCAGCCTGAAGCATCCAACCCCATCCTCCCTGCCTAGAGGAGGAAGAAAGGAGAAATGAGAGCAGGAAAGGGCTCTCTTTCTGACCAGGAGTTCTGGGCTGGTAGCGGGGTTCAGAACACCACCCTTCACCACAGTGACCCACACTCACTTAGGCCCACCATGCCGTCTGGGACCCTGTACTCTTCTGTCATTGAAGTCCTGAAAAGAGAGAACTAAAGGTCAAGCCTTGAAAGGGAGGAGGAGGATGGGAGACTAAGAGTCTTCTGGAGAAAAGGCCCTGGGAACCTGAAGCCACAAATGGCCCTGCCTCTGGGGACCCTTAATATTTCTTGTTACAGACCCTACTTCCTATACCCTGGGGACCAAGATGCCTCAGGTCTGAACAGACAACAGATAGGGTTCCCTCTCCTCACAGCAGGCCACACAACCTCTGCAGGTCTTGGTGTCCTCTCACTGCCTCAGGAAGAGAGCATACACTTAGTTGCTTCTATAACAAGTTGACTCCAATTACAAAGATTGTACATCCTGTTTTCATTTCATTTTCCTAGTATTCTAGTATTTCACTGTATTCTACAAAACCGTGGCCCTTCCCCAGTGACCTCCGTCAGAGTCACCTAATCTATCCGAAATGGCAAAAATGTAGCAAAGACCCTCAGGCTTGGCTGATGCTCAGTGGAACAAGTGCCTACATAAGACTGAAGCCTGTGCTTCTGATCATCTGCAGCTCAGGGGAGGAAGCAGGGGGCAGAGCCTACCCTTCACCACCAGCTGCCACTACAACTGCCCTCCCTACGGGGCTGAGGCATGGACGCAGCTCCCTGCCTTCCCTCTGCTGGGCACCTGCTGGCCCATCAGCAACAGAGCACCCTGAAGGGCACAGGCCTGACAGAACCCTCCCAAGTCAGTGCAAATGGCCAGGGATGACTGAGAGGCCAACCTGTTCTGTCAGGACTTACCTCGGGGGAGGATGGATGGGTCCAAGTTGAGAACTGATGGCTGCAGAGAGAAAGCCCAAAGGAGAAACTGGCTTAGTTCTTCTTCATGCACCACACACGGCCACCCCAAGGTACCCCTGCCCACATAGGGACGATCAGTGCTTATCACAGTGGCTCTGCATCTGCTCATGCATCTGATGGCTCTGCAGTCCTTCTCCACAAAAACACACGTAGTTGTTTTATTTTTCTTTTTTTAAAAAGACTTCCTGGTTGATAAACTTACTCATTTCTTGTGGTGCTGGGGGTTGAACCTAGGGCCTCATGCAGGCCAGGCAAGCGCTTTACCACTGAGCTACATTCCTAGGCTCCAAAAATAGGGACGACCTCTACAGGGAATGAACCCACATGTAAATTTTTTGGCCTCAATTTTAGGGGGTTATGGGATCCCTAGAGCTCACAGGTCCCCCATACATGAACATCATGAGCCCTCCATAAAAGTTGCCACTTGCTCAGTCCTTATAGCTCCTGACTTCCCCAAACCCTAAGATCCTAAAGCTGCCCTGTGCCTACATCATCCATGGACTTACAGTCTCCCTGGGAAGCCAGCTTCTTGCTCTCCGGCTGATCTGTGGAAGAGAGGATGTCAGATGCAGCACCCACCCACTTAAGACTGCCTAGACCTGATGCCAATACCACATGTCCTGGGCAAACAACCCCCCTGCCCTAATGAGGGCTGAGACAGGAAGAAACAAGAGGCCAGCCCTAAGGTGGGACAGGGCATGGGGGGGACACTTCTCAGTCCCACCATGAACACCCAGAGTGAAAGAGCCCTTGTAACTAGTGAACAACAATGGCAGTACCCAAATCCTTCTGGAGCAGCAGGGTTTGTGGTACACGTAGAGTCGATCAGGAGTCGAACACTGGCTGCTTCTGTGGTAATGCTGCCATGCCTTAGGGTGGCCCAACTTACATCAAGCCCCTCATTCCCCCAGCTCCCTCAAGGGAAGGAATGATCTTGGGAACCTACAACTTCACTCTAGCCACAATCAATGTACCCTCCTCTCAGCCACCTGATGTCTCAGGATGGCAGACTGAACAAAAAGAATTAACAAAGCTGGGAAGGCTGAGGTTTTAAAGACAGAATAGCAGTGGTCTCTCCCCCACCCCCACTCTGAACTCCACTCAAACAAAAGCACTCCTCTCGGCCCTCAGCCCTTCCTCCCAAACGAAAAGCAGCCAGTGGGAGTTACCTCCATCTTCCAACTGTCTCTTTTGGCCCCCAAAACCAAAATCAGGAGTGCTGTTGTTCACAGTTGTAGCAGCATCGCCTCCAATTTTGGCTGCAATCTAGAAATAAAATAAGAGTCACAGAAGAATTACTGCCTGAAGCCACGCTCCGTGGCACCAATACTTCTTAAAACACTTCAGGTATTGCTGTTTAGTGGGGAGCAGCCCTCCTGACTTTGGGAAGGGCCTGCGGGTGCAGATGTCCTGGATGAAATTTCAAGCAAAGGCATCAAAGTTTTCATAAGGTATCTAGGAATTTGAAAATCTCCCCTTTCCTCTCAGCAGGATTTGTGCCTAACTTGTTGGCAGGAAGGTTGCAACTGATGCTGGCTCCATTCTAAGGAGTGAAAGGAACAATAGATCAGGTCAGGCCAGGGAGGATCCTGGGGTCACCTGCATGAGCAAGAGTTCTCAGACACTTCCTCATGCAGGTGGCCCTGGTGCAGAGCTAGAGCGTGTGACCTAAGCCAGGTTCCTAAACACCGAGGAGGGAGTGCAACTTTTCTTTATCTCCTTCATCCTCAAATCCTTGCAAGAATGTACTGAACAAATCTGATGGAAGCATTTAGCTTCAAGGCACCTGAAACCCTCATGTGACCAAAACAAAAGACCCTTCTGGAATACAGGTTACATATTAGACACATGAAGATCAACTTCAAGTAAACCCTAATCCAACAACTAACTTATGACCACAGTCTTGTTTACGGTTTAGAAATCCAAACCCTGAGTTCAACTCTTAAAAATAACAACAACAACAAAAAACCTACCTTGTGCCAAAGCTCTTGGGATGCTTATAATGGGGCTGTATGTTTATCACCCCAACTGACAGCATCAACTCCCCCAGTTAAAGCTGCCTCAAGACACATTTGTTGGGAGGTACAACCAGATCAAATGCACCAAGAATTTTAAGAACCTACCCCACTCCCAAAGTGAGGAAGCCTGAGACCACACCTGGAGAGATGGCAGGAGTCCACCTAACGGGTCCTCCCATCTTGGGAGGAGCCAGTTCTCAGCCCCAGGCATTAGGACAACCCCTGAGAAATCTCAATGGGCACGAGCAGGGAGCCAGCCTGCTTCCTGAAAGGGCAGAGAAATCCTCCCATTCTAAGGGCCTCCACCCCTCCAGGCGGGGGGAGGTCAAGTCACACCAACATGTGACACCTCCATGTTGTCATCGCACCTCAAAACAGCCACGGGACCCTCCCCACTTTCCCAGAGACAGACCAGACTTCCGAACTATCCAAAACATCAAAGGGCTGTAATGTCCACCTTCCTCAATTCACCCAAATGCTCAGCCACTCCAGTCACAAAAGTGTCCACACTCAGGAGAAAGGACTTCCCCCTAACCAACTCCTTTCTTCCTTGGGAAGGGGCAGAAACGGGGCTAGGTTTGGAGTGAACAGGGCCCTTTGCCCCGATGTGGAGTGGGGCCTTGAGCAAGACCCTTCACCCGGGAAGGTGGGCCTTTGGCCTTCAGGAGAGTGGAACATGCTTCCGTGTGTTCTAAGGGGGAGTCCCAAAGTGAGTTCCATGGCTCTTGGGCCCCCTGCACACCCAGGAGCCGCTCGTGGTGACCCCCAGTACGCCCCTACCCCCTGCTGGGGGGGTCACCCGCGAAGAACCCACTGTAGGCGCAGAGAAGGGCCAGGCCCCCAGCCTGCCGCCCACGTGACCCCGCAGCGGCCCCGGCCCCCACCACCGGCGACCCCGCGCGCGCGCACGTGACCCCCGCCCCCTCCCCCGCCCTCGCGCGCGCGCCCCTCAGGCCCGCGGCCTCCTCACCTGGCGGGCCCGCTGCACGGCGTCGGCGAAGGCGTCCTTGCGGATCCCTGGGCCGCCCCCACCCGGCGGCTGCGAGGGGCCCCCGGCCGAACCTCCGCCCGGGCCGCCGCCACCCGGGCCGCCGCCGCCCCGGTCCCCCGCACCCGGCGGGCCCGGTGGAGGGCCTCCCCCGGCGCCCCCGGCTCCTCCGCCCCCGCCGGCAGGCGGCGGCGGCCCGGGCGGGGGTCCTCCAGTGCTGTAGTCCGACATGGCGCGGCGGGGCCGGGCCTGGCGCGGAGGCTGAAGCTGAGGAGGAGGCGGCGGCGGCGGCGGCTCAACGCGGGAACAAGGCCTCGCTCCACACGGCCGCGGAGCACTCTGGGAACCCAGCGGCTGGGAAGACGAAGAGCGGGGAGAGGGTCGCCCCCTCCCGCCGGCGGCGTGACGGACGGCGTGTTCAGGCCAATGAGAGGTACCCCTCGCTCGCCGCACACCAATCGCGGAAACCAGAGGCTAGGCGCCAATCGGAGTGCTGTGAGAGACATTGGGCGGGAGGTTCTGAGTGACTGACAGCTGTAGGAGGCAATGGGCTGGGGAACCCCGGCGCTGGGCGGGCAAATCGATGCGATCCAACTAAGGCCGGAAGCCCAATGAAACGTGAGTTCCAGATTCGCGGAGGCGGCTTCGGAATTAGATTGATGGCTCCAAAGAGTCACGTGGGCTGGAAGGAGGGGCTTAGCGAAAGACCTCTTTGGACGGACAGGGCGGGTGCTCAGCGTGACAGTCGTGCCGGCAAGCCAATGAATACACGTGGGGGGAGGTGCTTATAAAGTTTGACAGTCAATTTAATCCAATTCCTGACGATTTCTGGGTGACGAGATTGGATTTGGACTTGCTTTTCTTGTTAACCAGAATCCTTTTCCAGGGCTGATATCTAAACCAATGGCTGAGTGACTGGGCGGGCGTTAGGTGACTGGCACTGGTCTGGACAAATGGCAATGAAGAAAGTAAAATTGTCCAGTTTTGGTGGGAGCCAGTGGAAGTGCAGCTGCGTTGGGGCGGAGCTTTCACCACACCGCGAGAGGGGATTAGCGGGAGCTGCTGTGAATGGCAGCCAACGTGGGCGGTGGTGACCGGCTGCTGGTACTCGGGCCTGACGTGTAGGTTAGTGCCCCAGGGGCCTGGCTGGATAGGCCTGGCACGTGGCCTGGTTGAAGCCTTGCAGATTGGATGCTTCTGCGAGTGAAGTTGCTTGAGACCTGAGGGAACCCAGGGTTCCTCTGCACCCCTTCTCTCTCGACCCAGTACTGAAAAGGCCAACTTCTTTGCCCGACATTATTCCCTCCTAGGATCGAGGGTTCCTAGCTCCAAATTCCACCGTCCCTCCTCCCTTCCTATAAGGGATCCGAGCCTGTTGCTACCATCCCGGACCCAAAGATCCCAAGTATTACCAGACACGTCCAGCAGAAACTCTCTTTTTATTCCTGGTTGTCTGCACATCACCTTTTAGCCCTGGAGCCAGGACGAGCCAGCAGAAGCCAGACTGGAGTCCAAACTCAGGTCTCAGGCTATACCCTACGGAGGGAGACCCCACAGTCTTCTGACCCAAGCCCCCAGCTGGCTTTTGCAACCCAAAACAGCCCCAGGGCCTGAGCCTGGACTGCTCCTTGGGACCCAGGGACACTGGGTCTTCCAGTGTCCTTCCTGCCCTCCTTGTATGTCATCTAGCTGACGACCTATACACTCAGGGTTTTCTTCATGGCCTCATATACCACATAGCTGATGCCACCCGCCGGCAACACCTTCAGCAACGTGGGGGTCATGCCTCGGTATAGTCCCGGCCAGCCCTGCTGGGCCAAGATCCGCCGAAAGACGCCACGCATGGTGGGGTTTGAACCTTCCACGGTGTCTGTGGGGACAAAGGCAGGCTCAGGGCTGGGTCTGACTTGGGAGGTTCTTTTGGGGGGGGGGGTCTTTGTTTTGAGAACCAGTATGGGAATCTGCGTCACATTTCGGGGGAGTTATTTAGAAGGGGGTCATTTAGGAGAGGGATGTTTTAGTGATTTTTAAAGGGTTAATTTGAGGACTGGGATTGGATTGGAGGGTGAATACAAGAAGTCTTGGTAGATTCAGGGGTCAGAAAAGGTGGCCAGAATCAAATATGGAGAGTTTGGGATGATAAGAAAATTCAGAGAGCTGGGGTAAGTCAGGGAAGGGGTATTTGTGGTGGTCACTAGGGCCAGGCTGACCTTGTGCCTGCATCCGCGTGCGCACCAAAGTCAGTGGGTAACTGGCCATCTGGCCACATGTTGTGGACAGTGTTACAGATGACAGACTGACCAAGCCACTGGGGTCCTCCATGTCCCTCCCTGACTTCAGCCATAAGCACCGGAGCATCTGCAAAATAAGAGGGCAAGAGCACTATTCATAAGAGCCAAGATATGGAATCAAGCAAGGTGTCCACTGAGAGGTAAATGAAAATGTATATATACTCAATGGAATATTATTCAGCCATAAAAAAGAATGAAGTCCTGTCATTTGCAGCAACTTGGAACTGGAAGACATCATATTAAGTAAGCCAAACATAGACAAATACCACATGTTCTCACATACGGAAGCTAAATTAATTGATCTGATAGAAATAGATAGTACAATAGTAGTTACCAAAGGTTGGGAAGTGGGAAGGGGGAGGAGGATGGAGACAGGACAATTACTAGGTAACGGGGTGCAGCTGGATAGGAGGAATAACTTCTATTCAAAATAGCAGTTAGAGGGCTGGCATGGTGGCTCAGTAGTAGAGCACTTGTCTTGCATGGGTGAGGCACTGGGTTTGATCCTCAACACCACATAAAAATAAATAAAATAAAAGTTTAAAAATGCTTTAAAAAATCACCAAAAAAACCCCAAAAAACAAAACAGCAATTACAGCTGGGCGTGTTGGTGCATGCCTGTTATCCCAGCAGCTCAGGAGGCTGAGCAGGAGGATGGCAGGTTCAAAGCCAGCCTCAGCAACTTAGTGAGGCTGTAAGCAACCTAGCGAGACCTTGTCTCAAAATCAAAAAATAAAAAAGGGCTGGGGATGTGGCTGAGTGGTTAAATGCCCTTGGGTTCAATACTTGGTACCCCCCAAAAAAGCAGTTAGAGAGGATGCTCAGTGTTCCCAACACAAAGCAATGATAGCTATGTCAGTTACCCTTATCTGATCATTGCACATTATATACATGTTAGAATATCATACCAGACCTCATAAATATGCACGATTATGTGTCAGTTTAAAAATACTAATAAAGAGAGCAGGGACAAAGAGCGACCTCATGATGGGCCTGGGCTCAGGCCAGGCCCACCTCCTCCTCTGTGGACCCACACCTCGTAGACGGCCAGGTCAGTGCAGGCGTAGGGGATGATGCCCAGCATGTTGGGCAGGTAGCCACGGTAAAGGGCACGGGTGCCGTCCCGCTCCAAGATCTGCCTGGCGCAGTCCAGCAGCCCTTTGTACTGACCCGTGCGGCGCAGGGTCAGCCTTGTCTTCAGCACCTGGGGAGAGTGGGGAGGGAGGTAGTGCATGGGACTTGATTCTATCTGTGGCCCTCAACAGTAGCCATTGTTCCCACTCTACAAGGAGGAGGCTGAGGCCAGGAGTGCAACGAGCTGGGTTAGGACCCAGCTCTGTCACGTTCCCTGCTGTGCCAGCTCCCTGAATTTCGGGTTCAGAAGCTCATGTGGTGACGATGCGAAGAGGGTGAGGAAAGTAACATGAGCTAGGTGAGGCCTGTGCCAGCCAGTGCTGCGCCATGGGCATGTTGGCCCCAGGGCCAGATTCACCGATTTGTAGAACCAGAAGTTGGAATTGTTTTTTTGGTACCAGGGATTGAACTTGGGCACTCGACCACTGAGCCACATCCCCAGCCTATTTTGTGTTTTATGTAGAGACAGGGTCTGAGTTGCTTAGCGCCTCGCCGTTGCTGAGGCTGGCTTTGAATTCACTATCCTCCTGCCTCAGCCTCCCCACCCGTTGGGATTACAGGCGTGCGCCACCATGCCTGGCTAGAAGTTGGAATTTTTACAAAATACTGTACTATCAAAGTACCTGATGCTACAGTTCTGCAAAAGATAGACAACTAGTATAGCAGGAAATGTCCTGAGGTGGTCCCTAGGATGGTTGGGCATGGTTTGAGCACTCCCAGGGCATCTGTATTGATATTTAACCACTACTGTGAGGTATTAAAGAAGGTAGGAACATTGAATCCAAACATGACATTTAGAGGTGGGACCTGTGGGAGATGGTTAGAATAGGTGAGGTCATCAGGATGGGCCCATGAGTGAATTTCGGTGGCTTCATAAGAAGGGCACATATGGTGGCACATTCCTGTAATCCCAGTGGCTCAGGAGGCTGAGGCAGGTGGATTACAAGTTCAAAGCCAGCCTCAGGAGCTTAGTGAGGTCTTACGCAATTTAGTGACACCCTATCTTTAAGTAAAATGTTATAAAGGGCTGTAAAAAAGGGGATGTGACTCAGGGTTAAGTGTCCCTGAGTTCAATCCCTGGTACTAAAAAAAAAGAAGAGGGAGAGACATCAGGACACCCATATGTGTGCTCCCTGGCTTGCACTGTGTGATGCCCTGGGCACATAATGACTGCCAGGGATGTGAAGGTGATCTGGCTGTGATATGTACCACCCCTTGGTTGCCAGGGCTGATTCAGCTGATCCGCCTGGCAAGGTGGGTGTGCCCTTACTCTCTCACTGCTCTGTGTGTTCTTCCTGAAGCTGTGCACTGGGGTCGAGGAGGACCTTCCCTGATCGAGGACCAGCACCTAGCCCTAGCTTCTTCAAATAGCTGTGTTCCCTGTGTGAACCAGGCAGGCTCTCAAAGTCCAAGGCTGCTAGCAAGAAGGCCATCACCAGCTGGGCGCGGTGGCACAAGCCTGTAATCCCAGCACTTAGGGAGGCTGAGACAGGAGAATCGTGAGTTCAAAGCCAGCCTCAGCAATGGCGAGGCGCTAAGCAACTCAGTGAGACCCTGTCTCTACATAAAACACAAAATAGGGCTGGGGATGTGGCTCAGTGGTCGAGTGCCCCTGAGTTCAATCTCCAGTACCAAAAAAAAAAGAAGGCCATCACCCCCTATTGGAACTTTTTGGACCTCCAGAATAGTGAGCTATATAAACCTTTTTTCCTTATAAAGTTACCCAGCTTCAGGTGTCTTATCTTACTGATGAACACCCCATGAATGTGCTCCCCAATTCCTGCCACTCTGGACATGCCCTATGTGACACTCCCCACCTGGGGCACAGGCCTCTGACTATGACAGGATTTTGCTCCTCTGACTAGGTTATGGTATAAGGCAAAGGTGAAGGGATTTTGTTCATATAATTTATCAACTTTAAGGTAATCAAAAGAAATTTTCTGGAGTAGCCTCACCTGATCAGATGAGTGCCTTCAGTGAGTGTCTGTTGTCCAAGACAAGAAACCAAAGATTGGAAGCACTCATGTGATTTTTTTGTTTGGCTACTCTGGATTGAACTCGTGGATTCGCTGTGCTAGGCGAGTGCCCCGCCCCCAGCCGCTTCTCTTGGTTGCAAAGCAGAAAACCTGCCTGTGTGTGGAGAGGGAAATCTGGCAGGGAGGGCCACCTGGCAAGCTGCTGAGGACCTCAGTCCTGCAGCCAGGGTGCTTTGATTTGGATGTGGTTTGAATGTGTCCCTAAGTGTTCGTGCATTGGGAGCTTAGTCCTCAGAGGGGCACATTGACAGGTGGTAGGACCTGTAAGCCATGGGGCCCAGGGGCAGGCGGTTGGATCAGTGAGGATGCTGTGCTTGGGATTGATGGGGTTCCTGTGGAACCCTAGTCAGTTCTCAAGAGGAGGATGGGAGCCGGGCGCGGTGGCTCAAGCCTGTAATCCCAGCACTTAGGGAGGCTGAGACAGGAGAATCGCGAGTTCAAAGCCAGCCTCAGCAATGGCGAGGCGCTAAGCAACTCAGTGAGACCCTGTCTCTACATAAAACACAAAAAAATAGGGCTGGGGATGTGGCTCAGTGGTCGAGTGCCCCCGAGTTCAATCCCCAGTACCAAAAAAAAAAAAAAAAAAGGAGGATGGGCCCGCCTGCCCTCTGGCTCCTGCCTCACCACCTCACCGAGCACCCTCTCCACAAGGCTGTTTGCCATGTGACTCAGCCAAAGGGGCTGTTTTGTCCCAAAGGTCCATGTATTAAAGGCTTGGTCTCCAGGGCAGGGCAGTTAGGGAGCTTTCAGGAAGTGGGGCCTAGTGGAGGTCCTTAGGCAGCTGTGATGTGCCCTGAGGGGTGGTGGCATCTTGGCCACCTTCTGCCTTGAGGTGGGCAGTTTGCTTGCCTTGTGCTCCCTGCTCTCCAGAGGGAGCCTGAAAGCAGTGGGTCACCCAATCATGGACTGAACCTCTGAATTGTGAACCAAGACAACTCTCTCCCCCTGGTCTCTTTGTGGTACCCATATGGAACCCGGGGCCTCACCTATGCTAGGTAAGTGCTGTACAACTTTTCTCTTTATAAATTATTTCAGGTATTTTTTTTTAAGTTGTTTTTAGTCGTTGATGGATCTTTATTCATTTATTATTTATATGTGGTGCTGAGGATCGAACCCAGTACCTCATGCATGCTAGGCAAGCGCTCTACCACTGAGCTACAGCCCCAGCCCTCAGGTATTTTTTTAGTTGGACACAAATATCTTTATTTTATTTATTTATTTTTATGTGGTACCGAGGATCAAACCCAGTGCCTCACGCATGCGAGGCAAGCGCTCTTCCGCTGAGCTACAATCCCAGCCCTTCAGGTATTTTATTTTATTTTATTTATTTATTTATTTTTATTTTTATTTTTTTTTGGTACTGGGGATTGAACTCAGGGGTGCTCGACCACTGAGCCACATCCCCAGCCCTCTTCTGTGTTTTTTTGTAGAGACAGGGTCTCACTGAGTTGTTTAGTGCCTCGCCGTTGCTGAGGCTGGCTTTGAACTCACGATTCTCCTGTCTCAGCCTCCCTGAGTGCTGGGATTACAGGCTTGAGCCACCGTGCCCGGCTTCAGGTATTTTATTAAACCAACAGAAAGCCGACTGACACAGGAGCCCTCACCAGCACCAAGCTGATGCCAGCACCATGCTCTTGAATCTCCAATGCTGCGAACTGAATAAACCTCTTCTCTTTGTCCATCCCCTAAGCCTCAGGTATTTTGTCATAGCAACAGAAAACAGGCTGATATAGTAAAGAACTGAATCCTGCCTGGCACAGTGACACACACCTATAATCCCTGCTAGTCAGGATCCTGAAGCAGGAAAATCACAAGTCCAAAGCTAGCCTGAGCAACTTAGCAAGACCTTGTTTTTATTTTTTTTAAAAAAAGGGTGTGAAGTATAGGTCAGTGGTGGAATGCTCCTGGGTTCAATCCCCAGTACTGAAAAAGAAATGGGGGTGGAGGAAGAAAGAAAGAAATCCTGCTAACAAGCTTGGAAGAGGACCTGAGCACGGATGAGTTTTCTTTGTAGCCCAGTGGACACCTTGATTTCTACCTGATGAGACCTTAAGCAGAAGACCCAACTAACTGGTGCCCAGATGATACAACCCACAGAAACAGAAATCATTGTTGTTGTTATTATTATTATTTTTTTGGTACTGGAGATTGAACTCAGGGGCACTTGACCACTGAGCCACACCCCCAGCCCTATTTTGTGTTTTATGTAGAGACAGGGCCTCGCCGAGTTGCTTAGTGCCTCGCTGTTGCTGAGGCTGGCTTTGAACTCATGATCCTCCTATCTCAGCCTCCCAAAGTGCTGGGATTACAGGCTTGAGCCACCGCACCCGGCTTCAGTGTTGTCATTTTATTTATTTGTTTATTTATTTATTTATTTTTTGGTACCAGGGCTTGAACTCAGGGGCACTGGACCACTGAGCCACATCCCCAGCCCTATTTTTTTGTGTTTTATGTAGAGACAGGGTCTTACTGAGTTGCTTAGCGCCTGGCCTTTGCTGAGGCTGGCTTTGAACTCACGATTCTCCTGTCTCAGCCTCCCAAAGTGCTGGGATTACAGGCTTGAGCCACCGCGCCCGGCTTCATTGTTGTCATTTTATTTATTTGTTTATTTATTTATTTATTTTTTGGTACCAGGGCTTGAACTCAGGGGCACTGGACCACTGAGCCACATCCCCAGCCCTATTTTTTTGTGTTTTATGTAGAGACAGGGTCTTACTGAGTTGCTTAGCGCCTCGCCGTTGCTGAGGTTGGCTTTGAACTTGCGATTCTCCTGTCTCAGCCTCCCTAAGTGCTGGGATTACAAGCGTGAGCCACCACGCCCGGCTTCATTGTTATCATTTTAAACTGCTGTTTGTAGCAATTTGTTACAAAGCAATAGGAAACTAATATGCTTAGGAAATAACAGGAGCTACAGGAGGACAACTTTAAGATGCCCAAAAAGGATGTTCTGAGTGATGTGAATGAATGGAATGTTGTTGGCTACTGTTAAGGTTCAATATGGTTTGTCCCCCTGAAACTCAGGTTGAAATTTAATTGCCAGTGTGATTGGATTAAGAGGTGGTGAGGAGGCTGAGAGGTGACTGGTTGTTTAGAGGAGTGAATGGAGTCCTGTTGGGACTGATTAGTTACTGAATTGTTAGCTGGGTGCGGTGGGTGCATGCCTATCATTCCAGTGACTGGGAGGCTGAGTCAGGAGAATGGCAAGTTCCAGGCCAGCCTCAGTAATTTAGCAAGACCCTGTCTCAAAAAAATAAAAGGGATTGGGGATGTGGCTCAGTGGTAGAGCACCCTGGGGTTCAATCCCTAGTCATTTCCAACTGATATTGACTAACAATTCAAACATTCAAGCTCACAATAAGCTTCAAAACACAAAAAAGTGAGTTATTCTATGGCCCTTGTGTTTTGCCCACTGGCACTGCTGCTTTTTTTCCATGTTACATACAGTGCATCAGGAGGCCCTCACCAGATGTAGCTGCCAGATCTTGAACTTCCAACCTCCAGAACCATGAGCCAAAACAAATCTCTGTTCTTCACAAATTGTCCTGTCTCAGGCATTCCGGCATAGCAACAGAAGCCAGACCAAGGCAAATTGGCAGATTCACTCTCTGAGCTTATGTATGAATCAAACATCATTCCATGAAAAAACAAATACCACAGGGTTTTATTTACCCAGACAGATTCCAAAGTTTGTATGGGAACATCAACATGGGAAAAAGCCATACTGATACTGATAAAGAGCAGAGAAGGGAGATGATAGAACATGCCACCAGATCTCCAAAATAAAGCATTGAAGGCACAGCTGTGTTGGGGTCACAAGATGAGTGTGGCCAGGAATTGGGGAGGGGAGAGGGGCACCTAGGTACAGAGCAGGAGCTCTTTTTAGGATGGTGGACACATCCTTGTGCATTTGTCAAACTCCTTAGAACTGTAAAGCACAGACAGCTGCCCCTAAGGTGAAGGATGGGCTTTGTGAAGGATGGGCTTTTGTTACAATAATGTATCAGGGTGGGTTCATTAATTGTAACAATTAGCCACCCCAGAGCAAGGTGTTAAACAGGGAGGAAACTGCGCAAGCAGGGGAGGGAGGTGTATGTGGACTCTGCATAGTTTCTGCTCCATTTTTTGAAAACCTAAAACTGCTTTAAAAATAGTCTGTTTATAAAAAAAAAAAAAAGACAATAGTATATGAACAGACACCAGAGCAACAAGAAGAGAAAGACCAGAAATAACCCCAAGTATATGTAGGAATTTAGTAAATGACAAAAGTTGCATCTTGGCTCTTTGGGGATAAAGAACGCACCACCCAGTAAATGGTGTTGAAATGACTGGGAGGCTGATGCTTCACTCACATCAAGAGAAAAAGGAAAGCCTCCTGCGGTGGCCACACCTGTAATCTCCTGGAGACGGGCGAGAGGATCCAAGTTCAAGGCCAGCCTGCGCAACTTAAACCCTAAGCAACTTAGCAAGACCTTGTCTCAAAATAAGAAAAAAAAAAGGCCTGTGGGTGTGGCTCAGTGTGATAAAGCACCTCTGAGTTCAATCCCTGGAACCAAAAAACAAAAAGGGTAGGGGATGTGCCTCAGTGGTCAACTGTCCCTGGAGTCTATCCCAGTACCAACAATCATTAAAAACAAAGAAAAAGAAAAGAAAAAAGAAGAGGAGGACAGTGGGGAGGAGGAGGATGGGGGAAAGAGGAAGATTGGAAGGACAGGGAGGAAAAAGGAAAAGGAGGCAAAGGAAGGAGGAGGAGAGGGAGAAGGAAGAAAAAGTAAAAGGAGAGGAGAGGAGGGAGAGGCCGCAGTGCTGGCAGCTGGCTTCCTGGCCTGTCCCAGACACCCTCTTACCTCCATAGGGTTGATGAGTGTCTGAGAGATGGCCACAGCCAGGGAGCCAGCGAGGAGCCGTTCCTGAAAGGGTGGGGACCCATGTACTCCACAGAAGTAATTCTTACACTGGGATGGGAGAGAGGCACATGAGAGGGAAGCCGGCCACCTTCCCACCTGAAGCCCGTCCAGGGAAGGGGCCTGGGGCCTGGAGGGTGAAATCCTGTCTTGGGTGACGACCCAGGTTTTGTGGGTGGGGTGGGAGGGGCTTGGACTCAAAATGGGAAAAGCAGACCATTCCTCACCTGTTCAAAGACAGAGAACTTGATGGCGTACTCAGGGGCGATCTTGAGTACGTTGATACCATTGCCACGCCACAGGGACCGGACACCGCCCTCCTGGACCATGCTCCGCAGGCCCCCCAGCAGGTTCATGAAGTTAGTCTTGGAGGAGTAGACCTGGGGAGGGGGGACCGAGGAGGAGCCCTGTGGGGAGCTCTCCAGAGCGTCTCCATCGCATTCCAGCCCAGAGGCCTCCCACACTCTCCGTGCCAACGCCCTGGCTTCTCCAGTTCCCTCCCTGGCCAGACCTGCCCCAACCCAGACCCAAACCCAGCACTGGCCCACATTCCCTTCTCCTCCCTTGTCTTCATCTTTTCTCCATTCCTATTTACTTTTCAAACCCATCTGAAGAACCAACTCCCAGATCTCTGACCCAATCCTGGCTCAGCGTTGACCCTGTGCCATCTGGCTCCCCTCCTTGGTCCCCAACATAACTTGATGTCCCATCCATGTCAGCTGTATCATGCCCCAGTCCTGACCAAGCACCACCCCGCGAGAGCCCCATCACAGCCCCACTCCCAGCCCGACCTTCTGCAGTGCCATCGCTACCCAGCCCTACCCTGTGCTGTGCCCAGTGCCTCACGCACCTGCATATACACCTTGGCGCGGTCCAGAGGGGCTGTGCCTGTGCGAGACACTGCCCCAGCCATGGCCCCTGACAGCAGGAACTTCCACAAGGCCCCCTCACCATCCACTTCCAGGACCTCCACGGGGACCATCAGCTGCTCCCCTGTGTCCAGCACCTGCTGGGCAGACCCAGCCCTTGCCCATGCGCAGCAATGCCGGAGTGCCTTCCCTGGGCATGTCTCTGGGAAATCCTCCTGGGTAAGATCCCTCCCTGGCCCCTGCCCCCCCCCCCCCGTTTCAATGTGGATCATTCTAGGTCTGTGTGGAGGGGAGTGGCCCCACATGGAGTGGGGGCAGCATAACTGTCTCCCTGTTCCCATGGTCCAGGTTGGAGACACTGGGACCTCGGGCTTTTCCAAACTCACCGGCTGTGATGGGAGATGTTCCAGGTTGTTTTCAAGCACATGCCCAAACACATACCCATACACATGTGAACAGCCTGGGTTCCAGGAGTGGGGAGGGGGTGGGGGTAGGGGTGGGGGTGGTGCTTCAGCTAGTAAGGTCTTGACCATCCTAAACAGGGTCTGGACCCTAGAGCAAGACTTCTCGGTTTCTTCAGGATCAACTCCCATGGCAGCTGAAGGTTAGGACATCTGGGCCTCACATCCCTGGGGGAATCTAACCAGCTGTCATGTGGGAGTGGCTATTGGGAGTGTCTTGTAAATTTGGGTCCTAGGGATGATGAGGTCACAGAGGCCCTTGTGACCTCACTGGGTGTGGTAGGCAGAATAGTGATCCATCCTTTCCCCAAAATGTCCACATCTTAATCCCTGTAATCAATCTGTGAATGTGTTATTTTTGGGAACTGAATTGTGTCCTAATGAAATTCTTATGTTGAAGTACTAACATCCAGTGGGACAGAAGCTGGAGGTAGGGCCTTTGGGAGTAATTGGGGTCAGATGGGGTCATGAGAGGGTGGCCTCCATGATGGGGTTAGTCCCCTTATAGGAAAAGGAGGTGAGACCAGAGCTTTATCCTTCTCTTCACTGTGAGGACACAGCCACAAAGGTGGCCCTCCACAAGCCAGGAAGAGAGAGCCCTCACCAGGAACTGAACCAGCCTGATCTTGGACTCCAGCCTCCAGAACCATGAGGAATAAATGCCTGTTGGTTAAGCCACCCAGTCTATGGTATTTCATTATAGCAGCCTGAGCCAACAAGACAGATTGTTACCTGGCAGAGGGAAATTATGTTTGCAGATGGTATTGAAGTTGCTATCCAGATGATGGGGGGATGGGGAGGTCATTCTAGATCAACTGGGTGGGCCAAGTGTAACCTCGTAAATCTTAAATATGGAAGGGCAGGCAGGAGAGGCAGCGTCAGGGGGATGAAATGTATGAACAACTGGGCCAGCCATGCCAGCTTCAAAGATGGAAAGAGAGCCACAAGCCAACAATGCAGGCACCTCTAGAAGCTGGAGAAGGTGGGACATGGATTCACCTGTAGGGCCTCCAGAAGGGACCAGCCCTGCTGATGCCTTGATTCTAGCCCAGCAAGATCCATAGCTGACTTGATGACTTCCAACCTCCAAAACGATATATTTGTCTTGTTTCCAGCCACCCATCAAGTTTGTGGTCATTTGATACACAGTCCTGAAGAGCTCAAATGCTGCTGCTGCTGCTGTTGTTGTTGTCATGGCAATAGGAGAGGGAACAGAGGGACAACAAGAAGGTCTGGGGGCCTAGGGGAGAGAAGCACATGGTTCGTCCTCAAAATAACACAAGAATAGGTTTGGAGTCAGATGGACCTGGCTTTGAATTCCATCTTGAATGCTTCTTGCTGTGTGGTCTTTTTTCTTTTTTCCTTCTTTTCTTTGTAATGCTGGGCATAGAACCCAGCACCTCACACATGGTAGACAAATGCTCTACCACTGAGCTGTACCACCAGCCCTTTTTATTTTATTTTGAGACAGGGTCTCGCTATGTTGTCCAGGCTGGCCTTAAACTGTGATCCTCCTACCTCAGCATCCCAAGTTGCTGTGGAGCAATTTGGATGTGCACCAACATGCCTGCTTCTTGCTGTGTGATCTTGAGGTATCTCTGTGCTTTCCTTCTCTGGGCATCAGTTTCCTCCTCTGGAAATTGGAAAGAATGATAAATAATAAACTCCACCATGTAGCTTTGTCAGTGGGATCCAGTGAGAGTCTTAGTTGAGGGTACCTCCATCCTCTGGGTTGTTTCTCATCCTTGAGTTCTTTCTCTCTTCCAAGTCCAAGTCTCACAAAGGCCATGTGGTGAAAACGTGGTCCCCAGGGTGGCTCTGTTGGGAGGTGGCAGAACCTTTAAGAAGTGGGACATAATGGGAGGTCTTCCAGCCACTGGGGGTATGCCCTCAAAGGGGCTCACCTCTTCTCTTTCTCTCTTCCCCTTCCCTGATGTGAGTTGTGTGGTGTTACTCTACCAGGCTCTCCACCGTAATGTGCCACACTAGGCCCAGGGCAGTGGACCAGTTAATTGCAGGCCCAAACCTGCAAAACAGGAGCCAAAACAAGGCTTCCCCTCCCCTTCCTTTTTTGGATTTATTTATTTATTTGTTTGTTTATATTTGCCACCAAGGATTGAACCCAGGGGCACTTAACCACTGAGCCCCTTCCCTAGCCCTTTTTATTTTGAGACAGAGTTTCACTAAATTGCTTGGAGCCTTGCTAAATTGATGAGGCTGCTTTGAATTTGTGATCCTCCTGCCTCAGCCTCCCCAATGGCTGGGATTTACAGATGGGGTGTGCACCACTGCACGCAGCCCCCTCCTTTTTTTAATTTTGCAGACCTTAGGGATGGGACCTGGGGGGGAATCTTCCACTGAGCTGCATCCCTGGTCCTTTCTATTTTTTATTTGGAGACAGAGTCTCCCTCAGTTGCTAAGGTTGACTTGGAACCTCTGATCCTCTTGCCTCAATCTCTTGAGTTGCTGGGATGACAGGCATGTGCTACCAGGCCCAGCAAAGGCTTTTCTCATAAGTTGATTTATCTTAGGTATTTGTTCTAGTGATGGAAAGCTGACTAACACGTGCTGCATGTCAGTTAGCAGAGCCTCCTAAATCTCAGCCACATTATCGTGGAATATAATAATATGGACAGGAAAACAGATGTTAACATCTGTTTTATCCCAATAAAATATAATCTGGGATACAGATGTTTAGCCCAATAAAATACAATTAACACTCAATGCCTGTGTAGCTGCTGTTAAAAAAAAGCTAACTCTTGTTGGTAGCTATAATATTGTGTATAGTTCTTCTGGTGGCATGATCCTGAGACAGCCATATCCTTTGACCCAATGACTACACTTCTGGAAATTGATCCTAAGAACATAATTTAAAAAAAGTAAAAACACAAAATAGTTAGCATAGTTAGCAATATTTTTTTTTTAATTTTTTTTTTAGTTGTAGATGAACGCAATTTCTTTATTTTATTTATTTATTTTTTATGTGGTGCTGAGGATCGAACCCAGTGACTCACGCATGCAAGGCAAGCGCTCCTCCACTGAGCCACAACCCCAGCCCCTAGCAATATTTTTTTAAAATTTTTTTTTTGTAGATGGACGCAATTTTATTTATTTATTTATTTATTTTTTATGTGGTGCTGAGGATCGAACCCAGTGACTCACGCATGCAAGGCAAGCACTCTTCCACTGAGCCACAACCCCAGCCCAGCAATATATTTTTTAAACCCACTCCCTGATCTCTTCTTTGAATGCGTGGAAAGTCATGTGTACACATACACATCCATATTGTCCAGCTATTGCTTTGTAACAAATTACTCCAGAACTTAGCAGCTTAAAACAACATTATTATCTCACCTGGTTTCTGAGGATCAGGAATTCAGGAGCTGCTTAGTAGGGTGTTCCAGTGTTTGAGGTGTAAGAGTATAAGGTTCAGGATTTGGGTATTGGCAGCCTGTGAGAGGATCTGCAGAGTTTGGATTATCCAGGGTCTCTCACAAGGCTGCAATCTGGATCTTTCATTCATCTATCTATCTATCTATCTATCTATCTATCTATCTATCTATCTATCTTCTATCATCTATCAATTTTCTATTTATCTCTTTCTATATTCTGAATTTTCTATTTTTTTCCTACAGTGAATTTGAATAACTCCTTGTTGTGGGTTAAATTGTATACCCCCAAAAGAAGTGTTCAAGTCCAAATACACTTACATAGCTATTGGCTGGAGTTCCCCACTGTGTGGGCTTCTCCATAAGGCTGCTCACGACCTGACAGCTGTCTTCCTTCAGAGTAAATGACATGAGAGAGAGGGAGAGGGAAGGAGAGAGAGTCCAAGATGGTAGCCACAGTATCTTTTGTAGCTTAACCTTGAGACTATGCAGTTGACATTCAGAACCCCGGGGGAATCAGTTCCAGAACCCCCTGCAGGTACCAAAATCAGTGCATGCTCAAGTTTCTTACATAGAATTGTGGATTATTTGCGTAGAACCTATGTGCATGCTCCTTAAACTTGAACCCATCTCTCAATGACTTACAACATCTAGCACACTGTAAACACTAAGTAGGTGGTTGAAATACTGTATTACCTAGGGATACCAACAAAGAAAAATCTGTATATGTTAAATACAGATGTGATTTTCCTGAATATTTGCCATCTAAGGTTGGTTGAGTCCATGGCTGCAAAGCATGTGGATATAGAGGGCCAACTGCAGTCATATCACAATGCATTTATGTATTTATCAATCATTGATCTATCCATTTCTATACGTATTATGAGTTTTCTATTTCTTTCTACAATGAATTCAAATTATTTGCTGTTGTGAGTTGGATTGTATCTCCCAAAAGAAGTGCTCAAATTCTAAGCTCTCAAACCTGGAAATGTCACCTTCTTTGGAAGGGGGTCTTTGCAGATGTCATCAAGATAAAGCGAGGTCACCCTGGATGAGGGGGGACTCTAATGGAGTGATAGCATCATTACAAGAAGAGGGGAATTTAGACACAGAAATGCGGACATGAGGGAGAAGGAGAGGGCCATGTGAGGCCAGGCGGGCCTGGGAGTGAGGCCTTGATAAGCAGAGGACCACCAAGGACAGCCTCCGCCAGAAGCCTTCAGGGAGAATGTCCCCAGCCAACACCTGGGTTTCAGACTCCTAGCCTCCTGAACTGTCAGAGATGAATTTCTGTTTTATTCACAATAGCCAAATGGTAGAATGTCCACTGACGGATGAATGGACATATGCCGTGTGGTCCACTCACACAGTGGAGTACTAGTCAGCCACAAAAAGGAAGGGCTTCTGACATGCGTTACTGTGTGATTGACCCTGAGGACACTGCTGGGGAAATGAGCCAGACACAGGAGTCCACACCACCACACACACTGCAGGATCCAGCCATAGGAGGACCTGGGAGCTGTCAGATCCTTGGAGATGGGAAGGCAGTGTTGGATGGATGCCGGGGGCTGGGAAGGGCTGGCAGTTAGTGTTGAAGGAGCCAGAGCTTCAGTTTGGGGAGATGGAAAGTTCTAGAGATGGATGGTGGGGGTGTCTGTGGAACATCAGGAGAGCGCTTAATGCCACTGGATGGTGAACTTAAACATGGTTAATAGAGTAAGTTTTATTTATTTATTTTTTTTTATTTTTTAAATTATTATTATTAATACCAGGGATTGAACTCAGGGGCACTTAGCCACATCCCCAGCCCTTTTTTTCTTTTTGGTACCAAGGATTGAACTCAGGGGCACTTGACCACTGAGCCACATCCCAGCCCTATTTTGTGTTTTATGTAGAGACAGGATCTCACTGAGTTGCTTCGTGCCTCGCCATTGGAGAGGCTGGCTTTGAACTCACGATCCTCCTGTCTCAGCCTCCCTAAGTGCTGGGATTACAGGTGTGCACTACCACGCCTGACTACCGCCAGCCTTTTTTTTTTTTTTTAATATTTTTTTAGTTGTTGATGGACACAATGTCTTTATTTTATTGTTTTGTATGTGGTGCTGAGGATCGAACCCAGGGCCTCACGCATGCAAGGCAAGCACTCTACCGCTGAGCTACAATCCCAGCCCCGCCAGCCCTTTTTATATTTTATTTTGAGACTGGGTCTTACTAAGTTGGCTAGGGCCTCACTGAGTTTCTGAGGTTGGCCTTGAACTTGGGATCCTCCTGCCTTACTTAGCCTCCTGAGCCACTGAGATTACAGGCGTGTGCCACTATACCTGGCAAGATGTTAAGTTGTATGTCATGTATATTTGACCAAAATAAAAATGTTTTAAATTTTATTTTTTAAACCACTTGGTTTGTGGTAATATGACAGAAAGCTAATGCATATGTAGAATCAAGAAAAAAAAACAACAGAAAAACTAGAAGAGACCATGAATATAGACTCCCTCCCTGCTCCTGCTTCACAGACAGATATAGAAACTGAGGCTCAAGGGGGAGTCATTGCGTGTCTCTGTAACTGTGTGTGTGCATGAGGTGAGAAACAGTCCCAGGTCCCTTCCCTCTGGGTTGCTGTGGTCCCAATCCACCCACTGCTTTTCAGAAAAGAAAACACCATGAAAGAGCTTAGAAAATTTATTCCTTTTGTTCTTTTCCTTTGAAATAACACACACAGGCAGGGAGGGGGCATAGTGTTGGTGGAGGGAGGTGGAAGCCGGGGGTGGGGGGTCCTCTAGCCCCCAAATCCCAGTTCCTCTTTCACAGTCCCTTAATGGGGTTTCCCAAGAACTGGGTAGCAGTGGAGAGAGGGGCCCCATCACCCTAAGCTCAGAACCCAACAATAATGTGCAGGAGGTCTGGGGTGGGGGGTAGGGGGAGTTGGGGGCTCGGGTTTGGGGGTGGGGGCTTTGCTCCTCTCTCTGATAGAAAAATAGACCTGGAGTGAGTTTGGGGATTTGGCTTTTTGTTTGTTTTTGTATAACTGGATGCTTGAGTTTAGGAAGGGTGGTTGGCGAGGGTTTGTTCCTGGCTGGCAAATTCTTGAAGCCCTGGAGGGGCTGGCAGTGCTGGAGGGGGAGATCCCCTGGAAGTCTCTGGCCTCAGACTGCCTTTGTGCCAGCTCATCAGAACAAGAGACTGGGCCCTCCAGAGGGACTTAGGCTCCGGGGTTGAGCTGATCAGGTGGATGGGCGTGAAAGGTGCTGCAGGGGTAGGGGTGGCCTGAGGGAGCAGTATCCCCACAGGCCGTGCTGGGTGGGGGGATCAAGCCTCCGTGTGGTCATGAGAGAGACATCTCCTCTCTTGCTGCCTGGCCATGAGCTACAAGAAGATATGGGACAACCCCCCTGGGTTCTCTGGAGCCAGGGAGCTAGGAGCTGGGCCTCCCCAGGACTCCCTGGATTGTGTGATCCTGTGCCATAGTAGGCTCCAGTGTGTATCCGGGACAGGGACACGTGGGATCAGGATGCTGTGATTGGCCTTTTCGGATCTAGACTTCGGGTCTGAGCATTCAGGAGGTAGGGGTCAAGGGTGTGGGACCTAATGCCTGGAAGGACTGGAGTTGGTTTCAGGATCCAATGACTGCGGCAAGGGGATTTGGATCTACAATCTGGAATCCGGCAGCTACAGCTGCTGGGATCCACTTGCTGTGCTGTTGGGCCCCACATTTGTGGTTTTAGCAGCCAGAATCCAGTGGGTTAGGGGCTTGGGAATCCACGATCCAGTGGTAGGGAGCAAAGGGCATAGTGCTTGAAATGTAGGGATCCGGCAGTCGAAGCAGAAGGCTCTGGGGCCCAGTGTCGAGGTAAAGGAATTCAGGAATCCAGTGGTTGGGATGAGGGGATCTGGATCCAGTGGTGGGGGCCCCAGGATCTAGGCATTGCACTGTCAGGATCCAGTGGCTGAGGTTTCTTGACATCCAGAATCCAGTGGTTGAGCTTGGAGACAGGGCTTGAGGCATGGCGATCTGTGATTCGCCAGTGGGGTTGGGGATCTAGGATCCAGTGCTACGCGAGGACACTGGATCTGGTACCTGAGGGAGCTGGGGTCAGGGTGATGAGGTACAGGGATGTATGTTCCTGTGGTTGGGGAATTGGGATCCATTCACCAAGTTGTGGGGGATCTAGTGATTAAGACGTGGAGGTCTAGGACCCAGTGGGTGGGGCAGGGAAATGCAGGATCCACTTTTGGAATGTAGGAATGCAGGATCTAGGGATTTGGGAGGTGGGGGATGAAGGGCTGGGGTGTGGATAATATTGGATCTTGTGGTTCAGGTAGCAGGTTTAAGTTGCTGAAGTGTGGGATCCAGCAGTTGGGGTACAGAGGTCTGGGATCTAGAGTTGGACTATTGGGATCCGGTGGTCAGAGTGTGGGGATCCTGTGATTCCACGGTTGGGGCATGGGGGTTGAGGATCCAGGATTTGGGTACTGGGATCCGGTGGCTGAGGTGTAGGGATCCAGTGGTTTTGGTGGGGGAAGTAGGATACATTGATTGGGCCATTGGTCTCCAGTGGCCAAGGACATCAGTCTGGGGGACATCGTGACTGGGGTGAGGGATCTTGGGGAGGGGGGGCTCTGGGTCCCTCACCTGGATGAGACCCCCAGGGCCTGCTTCATGTTCTCGTAGACCACATAGGAGATGCTCACAGCTGGAATGACCTTCATGAAGTTGGGGGCAATGCCCCGGTAGAGGCCCCACACTCCCTCCTGGGACAGGATGTGACGGAGCAGACTCATCATGGAGAGCTGCGGGGAGCCCTCGATGGAGGCTGAGAGGGGGTGGGGGGACCACATAAGGCTGAAGTTCCTCCCTTACTTCTCCCTCATACCCTTCAGGGCTGGGCCAAGTGGCCACTGCCACAGGAGGAAGGAGAGCTAGACTAATAGTCAGACCTACCATGTAGAGTCAGGACTTTTTAGTCCCCTCCACAGTGCTGGGATGGAACCAGGGCCTTGTGCATGCAATGCAAGCATTCTACCACTGAGCAACACCCCCGGCCAGAGTCAAGACTTCTATGGTCCTTGGAACTGGCTGTCAATCTTGATGGCCCAAATTTGGGGATAAATTGAAACAGAGTGGGTGTGGGTGTGTGTGGTGGGAGGAGGCAGACATGTCCCCTTCCTGGAAGTCAATTCCCTCCTTCTCTTCCCAGCTAACTCCTAGTCATCTTCCCAACCTCTATTCCAAAGCCAGTGCTTTGAGGGAGCCCTCCCTGGCATCCCAGTCCAAATAAGGATCGTCTTCCTCCCTTTATTCAACCCTTAATCAGAGGTTAATTATGGAATGATTTATTTAGCCCCTTTCTTCCTCTCCAGCTTGAAATCCATGAAGATGGGGACCATATTTGTCTTATTTACTCATACCTCCCTGGTAAAACTCACAAAACACAAATACTAAAGTTCCAAAGGAAATTCTCAAAACAGATTCAGGGAGGGGGAAAGAACCCATAAAAGGAAAATACAGAGAAAAACAATAACCAGGCTGACCCTGAATTTCCTTAACAGGGTTCTCCCCACCTTGCCTTGCTATAACTCAGCCTTGCAAATAGGAGCTCAAGTTACCAGCCCGGAAAGGCTACACAGTTGCCAATAGCAGCCTCTGGCTATGATTGCTAGGAAGCTTTGCCAGAATTCTTGCATCTGTTCTGCTAGCTAATCCTTAGCTTCCTGAGGATAAAGGACTCCCCTTCCCAAGTCACCAGTGGGTAAACTGAGGCCCAGAGAAAGGGCAGGACTTATCAAGGCCATCCAAATCCAGGAGGATTCCAGCCCAGGACTCTACCTGTGAGGAGCGGGGGAAGAGAAGGTGGACCCCAGGTGGCCACTCCCCTGCTCCATTCTCCCGCCCAGGCCTCACCTTGGGCCTGCATGCGGGTCCGGACCAGGGCCAGGGGATAACTGGCTATCTGGCCACAGGTGCTGGAGATGGTACCGCAGGCCAGGAGCACGAGGATCCCTGGGTTTGCCGATTCATGGCTATATTGCTGGAGCCAGTGGTTCTTCAGGGTCTGGAGTGGAGAAAGGAGTAGGGTAGGTTGACAGTGGCAGATACCAGGACCCTGGCTCCATAGACCTTGTGGTCAGCTTGGTATCCCCCGACAGCTGGTGCTAGCTGAGTACACAGTGCATCCTTGGGGCTCTACAGGCACTCGACCTGCATGCCTTCACTTAACCCCCACGGAGACCCTCTGTGACAGGTGGAATCAGAGTCTCCTGTGCTCTGCATGCACTGGTCCCTGGAACCTGTGCATTGGTTACCTGCTGTGGCCCAAAGGACTTTGCTAAGTTAAGGTCAAGGATTTTGTGTAGAGAAATTCTGGCTTTTCTGGGTGGGTTCACTGTTATCACATGGATCCTTATCAAGAGTCCTTGTTGAAAAGCTGGAGTGGGTGAAGCTCAGTGGTAGAGCACATGCTTAGCATGTATGAGGCTCTGGGTTCCATTCTCAGCACCCAACAACAAACAACAAAAGAAAAACCAGAATCAAAAAAAGGATATGTGAAGCCGAGTGTGGCATATGCCTATAATCCCATCTATTCAAGGGGCTGAGGCTGGACAATCCATCGCAAGTGAGGGGCCAGCCTGAGCAACTGAGACCTTATCTCAAAATAAAATTTAAGGGGCTGGGGCTGTGGCTCAGTGGTAGAGTGCTTGCCTAGCATGTGTGAGGCACTGGGTTCGATCCTCAGCACCACATACCAATAATAAATGAATAAAATAAAGATCCATCAACAACTAAAAAAAAAAATTAAAAAAAAAAATTAAAAAGGGTGAAGGTGAGCTGGGTGCGGTGGCGCACGCCTATAATCCCAGCACTTTGGGAGGCTGAGACAGGAGGATCGCGAGTTCAAAGCCAGCCTCAGTAACGGCAAGGTGCTAAGCAACTCAGTGAGACCCTGTCTCTACATAAAACACAAAATAGGGCTGGGGGTGTGGCTCAGTGGTGGAGCACCCGTGTTCTATCCCAGTACCAAAAAAAAAAAAAAGGTGAGGGTGCATAGTTCAGTGGTGGAGCACTTGCCCATCATGCACAAGGTCCTGGGTTCCACCCCAAGTTAAAAGAAAAAAAGATAATGAGGAGGGGCTGAGGCTGTGGCTCAGTGGTAGAGCACATGCCTTGCATGTGTGAGGCACTGGGTTCGATTCTCAGCACCACATACAAATGAATGCAATAAAGGTTCATCAACAACTAAAAAAAAATTTAAAAAAAAAAAAAAGATAATGAGGACAGAAGTAGAGATTGAGTGATTGATTAGAAGATTCTACACTTCCTCTGAAGGTGGAGGAAGGGGCCACATGGCCCATGGGATGTGGGCGCCTCTAAAAGCTGCAAAAATAAAAGAAATGATTCTCCAGAGCCTCTGAAAAGGAAGGCAGCCTCAGTTTTATAAAGCCCAGCAGGACTCGCATTTTGAACTTCTGATGGTCCTAACTGTAAGATAATAAATTTGTATTGTTTTAAGCCACTGGGTTTGTGGCAGTTTGTTTTAGCCACAGGAAATGAATGTGAAACGAACACACCCTCCAAGGTGGGTGTCTGTGGCCGCTGCTGTGGTGTCCCTCCCTTCTCCTTTATTGCTTTGGTTCAAACCTCCTGCCGGCTGCCTGCCAGCACCTGTGGGGCTGCCCGAGGACCTTCTCTGCACCCATGCCAGGATGCTCTGAGCACTAGGAACAGGAGGCGAATGCTGGGGAACCTGCATGCACCCCAGAAGCAGCTGTCAAAGCTCTGGCTGGGCACATTAGCACTCCAGCCCCTCCCATTTTGTGGCCCATGTTCTCGCTCTGCCAGAGGACCCCAGGGGGATTGAGCTGCGGTTGCCGAGTGGCAGTTTGCTTGATAATACACCATTATGAACCATGAACCCCCTAAAGATATGTGCCTGTCTCCCCCCCCGCCCCACAATACTGAAGATGAAATCCAGGTCCACACATACCTGCAAGCACTAACCACTGGGCTACACACCAGCTCTTTTCATTTTATTTTGAGACAGGGACTTGCTAAGTTGAAGAGGCTGCTCTAGCACTTGGCAATCCTCCTGCCTCAGCCCCCTGGGTAGCTAGGATGACAGGCGTGTGCCATCACACCTGACTGTGTTGATATCTTAGCCTCTGGCATCTTAGAACCTGATCTTTGCAAATAGGTTCTTTGCAGGTGGAATTGGCAAAAATGAGTAGGGTGAGCTCTGAATGCAGTAATCAAAGGAGGGACGCAGAGACACACAAGTTGGAGAAAACCAGTGTCAGGATCAAAGGCTAGAGTAAAGTCTCTAGTCAAGGGATGCATCTAGCTGCTTAGGAGGCTGAGGTGGGAGCATCGCTTGAGCCCAGGAGTTTGAGGCAGTCTGGGTGACACAGTGTGTGACCTTGGGACCGGTGTCAAAAGACAAAAAAAAAAAACAAAAACAAAAAACAAAAGTAATGCCAGAGATGGCAAGGATTGTAAGGAGCAGACACTGGAGGAGGTGCGGGGACTCTCTCTGACAGGTCTCAGGGGAGTATGGCCCTGGACACTCGAATCTGGGCTTCTGACCTCCAGAACTGGGAGACTGCTCCTCCTGATTGTTCAAACCAACCAGCTGGGGATACTTTGTTGCAGCAGCCCTGGGAAATAGATACACACACACCCTTTATTGGCTGCCTTTCCGTCCCACCTCCCCAAGGCACCACTGGCCCTCACATCCCTGTCTCAGAGCTGCTTTCAGATCTGTGTGTCAAGATAGTTAATCCTACTCTCTCCATCTTGTAGAGGAGAAACTAAGACTCAGGGAAGCTACTTGCCCCAAGCCACAAAATCAAGGTGAGACTTAACACTCAGAGCCAGTGACTTCAGAACCATGTTCTTAGTCTTCAGGGTGGCTAATCCCTTCTGAAGCCTCTGCTAAAGCCTTTGGATCTTTTTTTTTTTTTGGCAGGGTGGGGTGGGGTGGGGAGCTGGGGATTAAAATCAGGGCCTGGTGCCTGCTAGTCAGCCACTCTCCCACTTCCTTGTCAAAGACTTTGTTAGGATAAGATGTTTTGGGCCTTGTCACTGGGGTGGCTTGTAGGTTCCATTTCCTATGTCAGCTTTAATTCATTGGTAAATGTCTGCCTGGAAAGGATGTTCTGAAAGATTCAGTGCTGGGATAGATTAGTAATGTCTGGCCCAGGTGTAGACTAGAAAATACAGGCAAGTGTTTACTGTCTTTGTAAATAAATAAATAAACTAGAAAATAATATGTAGCTATTTTCTTTGTTTTGTATTGAGGTGAGGTCTCAGTCTGTTAATGTTGCCTAGGGTGGTCTCTAACTCTGAGGCTGAAGTAATCCTCCTACCTCGGCCTCCTGTAGTTAGGACTACAGGTGCTGGCCACTCCACTAGGCTTGCCTTTGCAATTTTAATAGTCTTCTTTAGGGTTTGAGGTAGTTTCTCAAATAGATGTCAAATGAGTCATTAAGAGCTGTTCTGGGGCTGGGGTGCAGCTCAGTGGTGGAGCACTTGCCCAGCATGAGCAGGGTTCCATTCCCGGCACAGGGGTGGGGGCAGGGTGGGAGAAGAGCTGTGCTGTTGAAGAGGTTCCACAGTAATTGTTACATGACATTACTGCAGGACTTGTCAGAGCCTTTAAGGGACTAACAGATTTGAAACTCCAAGAGGGCACAGGGCTTCTTAAGCTTCTTAGCAATGTGAACTCCCTTTTTTGGAAGAAAAATGTATTAAATAGGGTCACATCCTATTTCTGCTCACAACTGTCAATGGTTTCTCACTGCACTTAGGAAAAATCCAAATCCTCTCCATGGAGGCCCTGCTGACCTTTCTGACCTCACCTTCTGTCCTGACCAGTTCCCTGGGCTGTTCAAGAACTGGACCTTCCAGCAGGCCAAGTTTGTCCCTGCTTTGTCTTGCTGGGGCCTCTGCTGCGCTCCCACTTCTTGCTGATGTGGCCCCCTCACTGGGCTCCAGTGCCACCAGCCCAGAGGCATTTGCCCACCACCTCCAGCCCAACACTCCTTATGACAACAAATCCTGTCTCCCTCTTCTGGGAGCTTCTTGAGAGCCAAGATTCTTATTTTATGGGTGATAGGCTACCTGGTTCACTGGGATGAGTATCCCAGGAGGGCAGGGGTTATGTAGGTCTTGTTCCAAACCCTGTGGTGGCAAGCACCCGGGCTAAGCACGCAGTGGGTGCTCACTCAACAGAGGCTAAGTAGACCCATGAAGGGACAAAGGAATGAGTAGAGGTCTGAACACAGTGTGTGAACAGGGCCTGTCTCCTTCCTCTGTCCTGATGCTGGGAACGGGGAGGATGGGTATGGATGGCAGGGACAGAGATCCAGACCAGGAAGGATGACATAATTTGTGGGATCCAGTACAAAACAAAAACACAGGGTCCTTTGTTAAAAAAAAAAAATTATTAAGAATTTTGCTGGATGGGGGCTGGGGTTATGGCGCAGTGGTAGCATGCTCGCCTGGCATGCGTGAGGCACTAGGTTCGATCCTCAGCACCACATAAAAATAAAATATATTCTGTCCATCTAAAACTAAAAAATAAATGTTTAAAAAAAAAAAAGAATTTCGCTGGAGCCAGGTGCAGTGGCGCACGCCTGTAGTCCCAGCACTTTGGGAGGCTGAGACAGGAGGATCGCGAGTTCAAAGCCAGCCTCAGCAATGGTGAGGCACTAAGCAACTCAGGGAGACCCTGTATCTACATAAAACACAAAATAGGGCTGGGGATGTGGCTCAGTGGTCGAGTACCCCTGAGTTCAATCCCCGGTACCAAAAAAAAAAGAACTTCGCTGGGCACAGTGGCACATGCCTGTAATCCCAGCACTTTGGGAGGCTGAGACAGGAGAATCGCAAGTTCAAAGCCAGTTTCAGCAACAGTGAGGTGCTAAGCAACTCAGTGAGACCCTGTCTCTAAATAAAACACAAAATAGGGCTGGGGGTGACTCAGTGGTCGAGTGCCCCTGAGTTCAATCTCCAGGAAAACAAAAAAGAATTTTAAGATGACGTAGGCAGTGGCAGAGCGCTTGCCTAGCTCCTGTGAGGCACTGGGTTCGATGCTCAGCACCACATAAAAATAAACAAACAAAACAAAGGCATGTTATCTATCTACAACTACAAAAAAAAAAAAAAAAAAAAAAAAAAAAAAAAAGACAATCAGAGAACTGCTCAAACGTGGGCACCTCTGAGCACAGGTCCTGGCAGCTGCCAAGCTCTCACATCAGGGAGCTGGCCTGTCTTGGATAGAAAGGTCTGGGGAGGCCAGGTGCAGTGGCCACACCTGTAATCCTAGCAACTTGGGAGCTGAGGCAGGAGGATCACGAGTTCAAAGCCAGCCTCAGCAACTCAATGAGGCCCTAAGCAACTTGGTGAGACCCTGTCTCAAAATAAAAACATAAAAAGGCCTGGGGATGTGGCTCAGTGGTTAAGTGCCCCTGGGCTCAATCCCTAGTACCAAAAAAACCCAACAAGATTTGGGGAGGATTCCTGGGGGCATCTGCAGCTGTCCTAATTGGGAGGACTTGATGACCTCCCCAGGAGGAGGCTAAAGCAACAGACGAGACCCACAAGGAGAAATAGCAATCACTCTGCATTCCCACCTCCCCTAATAAAGGGCCCAACATGCAGGTTGTGGGGCTTGGTTTCTCTAGTGACGCTCAATGCTGAAATGGGCAGGCCCTGGAGAATTCATTAGCCTAGAGACAGAGCCTGGGTCTGGTCTGTGCTTTGGGGAAGATGCACACCTTTGAGGCTCATCTTTGCCTGCTATCATGATTCTTGTGAACTAGAGTAGCCCCCAACTCCCAGGTGACCACAGAGGGCTGAACTGTAAGTCACACTTGCAGTGGTCCATGGCCAGGTGGGGAGTCCAGTGCACGGAGGGGTTCCCCAGGATTCCACGTCACATGGTGCTTCTCACCCTATAATTGTCCTTCTTTAGACAGGAGGATGACTGAGGTAGCCCCAAGGGAAGAAGGGTGTCCTGTGGGCAAATCACAGAGGGGAGAAAGGGTGGGGGCTGCCACAGACCTCGTAGACGGCCAGATCGATGCCCGCGTAGGGGATGATGCCCAGCACATTGGGTAGGTAGCCTCGGTAGAAGGCGCGGGGCCCTTCTCGTTCCAGGATCTGCAGTGCACAGTCCAGCAGCCCCTTGTACTGACCAGTCCGGCGCAGGGTCAGCCGTGTCTTCAGCACCTGGGAAAACTCAGTTATCTCTGGAAGAGCTGATCCCTGGCCCCCTGCCCAAACCATCACGTCCAGTAACGAAGATCTAGAAATGGTATTCCTGGAAGCAGATCCACCTGCTAGAGCGACTTGCGGCAGCCACTGCCGACTGTCCCCCAACATCTTGTTCCCTTCTTCCTTCATAACAGAAAAATAACTCTTGACAAGCACATAACCATTAGAGACAAAAAAAACTACACTTCCTGGCTTCCTAGTAGCCACATCACCAGGTCCTACACCATGAAATAGAAGAAAAAAGAGCTATGCGTGACCTTCAGATGGTTATCCTTACAGTGGGGGGGGGGGTGTTCCCTCCTTTGTGGCTTATTCCTTCTTGGCTGGAATGTGGAATATATGAGCAAGCAGCCATGTTGGCCCATGAGGTGGGAGCTACCTGCCATGTTGGCGAGACAAGGTACACAGAAGGACCTAGGTCTCCAACACTCTGAAGCCACCCTTCCAGGCCTGCCCTGCCATCTCAAGACTTCATTCATGTTCTTTGAATTTCCCATCACTTTCACAATCTTAATGATATACAACCTGAAACCTGAAATGATTCATCTGAAAGTAGTGATGCCTAGAAATGATATTCCTGGGAACAAGCATTCTGTCCTTGGACAAGGCATATCCATAAATGGATGGCTGCCTGACTACTGTCCAGTCTAACCAGCACCATGGTCCTCGGAAGTCATGGCTGAGACCATAACACCTAGGTAAGCCAGGCATGAAATGGTGTTGTTCTCATGAGGCAAGATCCCTAACCAAGGAGAGGCAGTGACAATCCCGATGAATGGTGTGGAGTGAGGAGTGAAATTGCCACGATAGCTCCTCCCAGAGACCCTCCTTCTTACCTCCATGGGGTAAATGACGGTTTGGGCCGTAGCCCCAGCCAGGGAGCCAGCCACAAAGCGCTCCTGCACCTGCAGCGTCTCCTGCTGTCCCCGGATGGTGTGCTTGATCTGAGAGTGGGAGACGTGTGGGTGGACCCTCAGGGGTGGGGCCTTTCATAAGCCCCAGGATTTCTGTGGGCACTGTGCAGGGAGCAGACATCCACTTCTGCGGACCCCTGACCATCCCCCACTCACAAGCCCACCCACAGGTCCTCCTGTTTACCCCAGGCTTCCCCATGCCAAGCACACATTCCCCTACACCTGCCCTCACCTGCTCATAGGCCATGAACTTGATAGCTGACTCAGGGGCGATCTTGAGTACATTGATGCCATTGCCACGCCACAGGGAGAGGATGCCCCCCTCTTGGATCATACTCCGTAGTCCCCCAAGGATGTTGAGTCGGTTGGTCTTTGAGGCATGGACCTGAGCGGAGAGAAAAGGCAGCTTTGTGATTCTCTCCTAGGTACAAGGCCTGGGGCAGGGGCAGGTCCCCCTGGGGCCCCTCACCTGCATGAAGACCTTGAGGCGGTCCAGAGGAGCTGTGCCAGTCCGTGACACAGCGCCCGCGACTGCACCAGCCACCAGCTGCTTCCACCACATGCCTGTCAGTTTCTCCTGTTGTGAGAACTCGTCTGGCACTGTCAGGCATTCTCCAATGTCCAGAACCTGAGGACATGGGTGAGCTGTCGTGTCATGTCATGTTATGGTGGAGGTCGGGAGAAGCCATTCAGTCCTAGGTGGGAGAGTCTCCTCCAGGAATCCCAGGACGCCCCAGAGAGCCCACCAATGGATCTTGCTTGGAAAACACAGAAGAACCATCTTGGACCCCACCAGGTGCCACCAAAACCCCCAACCCAGTGGTCTCCCTGTAAGATCCTAATATCCCTCTTGGAGATTTTCACCCAATCTAACTAAAGGATCCACTGAATCCCACCAAAGGATGCACTGAATCTTACCAAAGGATCTGCCAAATCCTACCAAAGAATCCACCAAATCCCACCAAAAGATCCACCAAACCTCACAAAGGATTCACTAAATCCCACCAAGGATCTACTGAATCTCACCTAAGGAGCCATCAAATTCCACCAAAGGATTTACCAATTCTCACTAAAGGACCCACAAGATTCCACAGAAAGTTCATCCAAATCCCATCAAAGGATCTCACCCAAGCATCTGCTGCATAAAGACCCCTCCAGAGCTATCAGATCCCATTAAAGGATCCCCTTAAAGGGCCTCCCATATAAAGATTCCAGAAGATCCCTCCAGTATTACACAAGATCCTATCAGGATCTTCCCATGTAAAGACCCCAGCAGATCCCTCCAGGGCCTCGTAAGATCTCCCAGAGATCTCCTGCACAGGAATTGCCCCAGAAGTCACTCTCCCTTTAGAGTCAGTCCACTGATAAAATTTTCTGCCAAGGCTCCCATGGATCCTCTGGGGTAGAAGTCTCTGGATCTCATCAGATCCCATGGATGGGTCCCCTCCCTACTTGCAGTGGATCCCATTAGACCCTCCAGAGCCAATGGCTTTCTAATTTTTCAGTTCAGTAGCAGAATCCATTATTCAGGCAGAGAGAATTCAGCAGAAAGGGAGCTGTGCGGGTTGAGGGTGTGAGGTCTGGAACCCCATCTGGTGAGTTCTTTCTTCCTTGTACCCTCCAGCCCCTCCAGCTGCTCCTGGAGGCCCCTGATCGGAGCCCAAGTAAGTCTGTCAGTCAGACAGCAGAGATGCCCAGGCTGCTGGACCCCAAAGAAAGGAAGAGGGGAACACAGCCTCACCCCTAACTGCTCCCAGACCCTTCTCCATCTCATGAGTCCTAGCCCAGCCCTTCCAAGCCCCGAAAGGAGCCTGAAGCAAGCCCACCAGGGAAGAGGGCACAGCTCCCAGGCTGCAAATGCAGCCCCATCTCACCGTGGAATGCTTCCAGAAATAGAGCACATCCTCCACGTTCTCCAGAGAATGCAGCAGGAAGTGGTCACGCCATTCTTGCCAGTCGATGGTCATCGTGCCATCGCGGTCCATGCTGGGGTTGGGGTGGGGACAGTCAGCGCCTGGCACTGGGGTGAGGTGCTGCCGGGTTTTGCAGGTCTGGGGCACACTAAGAGCTCCCTGCATTTCTTGGACTGTTCTAGTCACACTCACCCATTGTTGTCTGGTGTTGCTTCTTCATACCAAGCCTAGTAAGACTGGGGACTCCCATTATGACTCGACTCTTGCAGAGGGGGATCCTGAGGCTCAGAGAGTCGAGCAATTGGCCCAAGATCTGTCTGACTCCAAAGCCCAACTCAGCTCTACCCTCTCTCAAACTGGGCCTGGGGCCCAGAATATGGAGGTGACTGAGGGGCTCCAGGGACCTGAGTTTCTGGGATTTCTGGGGTCCAGGATTCTGAAACTCCAGTGACTTACCTGTGTAGAATTTTTTCTGCCTGCTCCAGTGAGATGGAAATGCCCAGCGCTCGAAAACTCTGCTGAATCTCAGAGACATCAATATGACCTGGAGAGGGCTCAGAGGTTGGGAATAGCATGTGTGGGAATCTTGGGGGTACCAATCCAGGACCAAGGATCAGGGCAGCTTGGAATGAGGCATGTTCTAGGAAGACCGGGGGGGGGGTCCCGAAACCCAGGCTGAGGTTTGCACCCAGGATTGCAGGGACTGCAAGGAGGTAGAATCATGCAATACTGGGGAGTGCCTTTGCACCAAAGTGAAGGAGTCCAGTGGCAATGATAGGGGTCCCTGCGTCACGAGGGATTAAAAGACAATATTTAGAACCCACAGATGATGCTTGGGGGGTATCTGCCCCATAGGAAACCTAGAAACAATATGGGGGGATCTTTGTCCCTGAGAAATACCTAAGGGGAAAAACGGGTCCCCACTCAGGAAGGGAGAAGGAGTGGAATGGGCTGTCTAGGACTCGAACCACCTAGTTGAGGGTGAGGAGAACTCCCAAAATAGCTGGTGAGTCATCAAGGAGAGGCAGCCCTACCCCCTCCGTCATCGCTGCCAGTTCTAACCCCATTGGCCCCACCCCCCTGCCTGCAGAGTGGCTTTACCGTCCTGGTTCCGGTCAAGGCTGTGGAACATAAGCAGCAGGCGCTGTTCTCGCTCCTGCAGGTAACGAGTGAATTCCTCCAGGTTGAGGCCGCCATCTGGATCAGTGTCTCCCTCAGGGGAGATGCCCTGGCAGAGGGGAAGGGGACCAAAGGGGCTCCAGGAGGCTGCTCCCCCATCAGGGAGGGCACAATGAGCGCCGTGCCGCAGGAACCCTGAGCCCCCAGCCCTTGGAGGAGGGGGACAGGGAACATCATCCCCCTCCCTCAATGGGCTCACTTCCCAGCAAGATGCCCAAGACCACAGTGGGCATGTGAGGTGCATGACATTGCCCAGTTTTCCTGGCAAGCAAACTGAGGCTCTGCAAAGTCAAGAAACTGGTTCAAGGTCATAGAGCTGGGAAGTGGTAACCTTGGGTTCTTGTCTCCAAAGCCTGTTCTCCCAGCTGTCTCATAAAAAACCTGTTCACATGGCAGTTTCAGGGGTCCCCTTTAGAAACAGCTCTGGGCAATGAGGGGCATTGCCAGATCCAAGCAGAGGCACCCCACGGTCTCCATATTACCCAACTAGAAAGTGGGAGTTTGGACTGAAGGTCTCAAGGATGCTGTGGAGCTACAGGTATGAGAGACACCTGCAAGGCAGGGGAGGGAAGGCAAGTTTCTGCCTTGATAGATAACAGCCCCAGCCGAGGGTGGCCTCGGACAGCCTGGAGTCCCTAGCTGGGGCAACTTGGAGCAACGAGCCAGGCCCAGGAAAGGGCAGGCAGGGAATGTAAACAGAGTCTGGGGCAGCGGGCTGGGAGGACAGTGGGTGCCCCGAGGGTAGGGAGGGTGTGTCCTCTGGATGTGGGAGCAGGGCCTGTCTCGGGTTGTGCAAAGGCCAGAGGAGGGTGTGTCACAGGCAGAGGGCAGAAAAGCTCCCAGCTCTATTCCCTGGCACATATTCCCCACCCCCAAGGGTAGCGCTGGCAACCAAATTTCAGGCCTGGGGCCTTGGCGGCCCTGTCTTGCGATCCCGTTAGGCCAGACACGGGTGGGCAGGGGGAAGGGATCCAAGACAGAGGTCCTGGAGTCCAGCCACAGGTAGTCCCTGGCGGCTCCAGCTGCCCCATTCAAGAGGCTCGGGTTACTGGGCCAGCAGAGACCACAGCGCAGCGCGCTAGGAGGGGACCGGCGGGAGTACCTGTTGGGCGCCACGATCTAGGTCGCCCCCACCCAGCCTGGCCAGTCCCTGGCGCAACTCGTGCACGTCCACGCGGCCATCCTTGTTGCTGTCCAGCTCCTCGAACAGACGACCCCAGCGTTGCTGCCGCTCCGCGTCACCTGCGCCCCCCGGCATGGCGCCTGCCCGGGGGGGGGAGGGGAGGCCCGGCAGCGGCGGCCTCAGCGGGGGCTTTGCGGCTCCCCCTCCCCCCCGGGACCCTGCAGGGCTAGCTCCGCGGCCACTGGCACCGCAGCCTCTGCGCTGCCCGCCTGGCTTTGGCACTTGCTAGAGGTGCTAACTGCTAGCCGTCGCCGCCCGCTCCAGAACTTGCGTCTCCTCCTCCGACCCGCATGGGGCGGGGGTTGGGTACCGAGGGCGGAGCTGGGGGCGTGGGGAGGGATGTCTAGGATGCTCCAGTTTTGCACAGCCCACGAGTCCCAGGACTTCTTCGGGGAAGAGAGCATAGGTAATTCAGTGTTCTCAGTTCTTATTTTAGAGTTCCACCTGCTTGCCTCAGTTTATCCTTTCCCCTTCTCTAAAGAGAGAGCGAGGGAGGGAGATGTCAGGGATTGGGTTTCATAATCCCTTTCCACTTGACCTCCCTCTCCTGCTAATCCTTTTAAAGAACTAAAGTTCTCGCTTTTCCCAGAAGTACGCAGGAACCCTGAGCCGGCTAATCTCTTCGTCTGCCCTTCCGCGCATGTCTGATTCCCGACTCAGTTACAGAAACTGGAGATTAAGAGGCGGTGCTCCGCGTTCCTTCATTCTGCCCGCGCGCTTTCTTTCTAGATCCCACTCAAACGGGGAAACGAAAGATCAACACGCGGCGCGGCTGCACAGTCGCTTTGCTATTGGCCAGAGGCCCCTGAGCTGCGCCGGGCCGTCCCTCCCCGCCCGCCCACCTGGGCGGGGCCTTCAGCTGACCCTTCCTTGCGTGGAGCTCCTCAGTCCTACCGCCCGCTAGGCAGTCTTAAAGGGGCGGATCCAGACACCAGGCGGACTGCTCTCTCCTGACCCGCCTGGCGAACGTCAGTGTCCCGGGCGCAGCTAGGGATGAAGATCAGGTGGCGGAGCACTGGAGATGGGGCCCTACCCCGTCGCTCTCCGTGCACCTGCCGAATGTCCCGCCCACTAGTCTCGGGTGCAGTTTCTCGACTCACCATCAGGGGGAGTGGCGCCCACTTGACACATAATAATAATAATAATAATAATAATAATAATAATAATAATAATAATAATATAACAACAACAACTAACATCGAGCTATACTTTGCAGTCCTCATTTCCACTAAAGGGCAAAACAGGGATTTAAATAGAGCTGGGACTCAACCATCTTTCTAGACTTTAGAAGGGATTAAAAACCCCAGACGTTCCGGGTGCGGTGGCGCACGCCTATAACCCCAGCCACTCCAGAGGCTGAGACAGGAGGATCACGAGTTCAAAACCAGCCTTAGCAATGGCGAGGACGCTAAGCAACTCAATGAGACCCTGTCTCTAAATAAAATACAAAATAGGGCTAGTGTTGTGACTCAGTGGTTGAGTGCCCCCCTAAGTTCAATCCCCGGTACCCGCAACACACACACACACCCCTAGACGCGGTGGTGCACTTCTGTCATCCCAACGACTTGGAGCCTGAGGCAGGAGAATGGCAAGTTCGAGGCCAGCCTCTGTAACTTAGCAAGGCCCTTAACAACTTAGAGAGACCCTGTGTCAAAAAAAAATCATATCAAATCAAATTAAAAGCACTTGGCATGTATTTCAGTGGTAAAGTGCCACTGGGTTCAACCCCAGTATATAATAATGATAATGATGATGATGATAATAATAATCCATTTATTGGTACTGGGGATTGAACCAAGGGTGCTTTACCATTGAGCTATATCACCAGTCCTCCTTTTTATTTTTATTTTTTTGTTTTGAGAAAGAGTCTCTCTCACCAAGTTGCTGAAGGTCTCGCTAGATTGCACAGGCTGGCCTTGAACCTGTGATCCTCCTGCCTCAGCCTCCTAAGTGGCTAGGATGAGAGGCATATGCCATCTTTCCCAGCTAATTTTCTTTTAATCATCACTCTTTACCCAAGAGTCCTCTGGAGGGGTCGTGTGACTATCATTACACTTCATCCAAATACACAGCTTAGAGGGCTCATTGGTTCTCACTCTGGCTCTGCTCAGCAAGATGTACATAAGTGAATGGGTCCCAGACAAACAAACCTCTTATAGCTAGCAGATGTTTTCATTCACGGGTGTCCCGGCAGATGCCCTACAACATTTGGGATGCAAGTGTTTTCCTGTGGAGATGCCCCAAATATGTGTCTTCTCACAAATGCTTCCCTGACAGGTGGGCCTCGGTATCCCTGAAGCTCTGTCCAGATGATCCCCTACAGCTGTGCTCCAGTGTCGAGTGCGCCTCAAGTGTTTCCAGGCCTTCCCTTCTACTCAAGTGTTCTTTATCCAAGGCAGTTGGTCACCTCACAGGTATGTTTTGCAGGAGGTGTTCTTCTATGAATGCACTATACAACCCCCTCCCCCACGGTGTGTTTCAGTTAAGTATTTACCTATATGAGTATGTTTCCGTATAACTGGGTCACATGCAGGTGTGTCTTGGACAGTTATTTCCACACAGGAATTCCTCCTTACAAGTAGTGTGCATTTCGTAGGCGAGCCATGCATTCTTTTCCAGAGCAGGTGTAGGATACCCAGGAGCGCCTCTGTCGGATGGTAGTTATGATGCAGATGTTTTCAACACAGGTATGCTTCCATTCAGCTGTACTTGGAATGGATGTGACTCGACGCCAATGTCTCGGTAAGTATTCTTACCCGTAAACACCCGTGCAGACGTCTCCTGCACGGGTTTGCTCCCAGGGAGGTGTTTACTACACACTACACGGGGCTTTCATTAGGAGCTCCCCATGCGAGTCTGCCCAGGCACAGGCGCCTCATTCACCGTGTCTACGTGCCCCGAGTGTCTCCGCACCTGCGCGATCCTACCGATGTGCCGGAAATACAGGCGTAGAGTCCTTACACCTGTGCACTTCGGCCCTTTCGCTACCCCCTCACCTTGGAACTGGGTTCCCGTTACAGGTGCGCCGGCGGCGCGGCGCCGCCCCTCTTGACTCCGCCCTCTCTTCTAGGCTCAGGTGCACAGGCCGGAAGTGCGATCCCCTCCCAGGTGAGTGACTAAACTTTCCGGGTCACGTGAGCGGGCGGGGCTGGAGGGGTCGGAGCAAGCGACCGACGGACTGACCCGGGGTTCGGGTGAGAGGCCGGGACAGGGAACCTGCGTGAGGTCAAAGACGCCTGGGCCAGGTAGGGAGGCCGGACGCGCCGCTTGGCCTGCTCCCCACCCCCACCCTCGTCCCCTTCCCTTTTCCCAGCCCAGGAACGCGGCCCGGGAGTTAATTTTTAATCTCTAAACTCTGCCGGCGGGGGCGGGGCGGAATCCGGGGTGTCCCGGAGCTCGTCGCCTCTCCCCTGGGCCTGCGCCTGGGTCCAGCCCCCAACCCCACGTTCCGGCCTCTCGCCCCCAGGTGCTGGATCTCAGGTACACCCGGCCCAAGATGCGGTAGAAGCGGCGAGCGCGAGAAGCCCGGGCCCCGGCGCCGCCAACCCGTCGCCCAGCCCATGGCGACCCCAATCCTGGGGCTGCTCTTGGCGCTCGGCCTGCCGCTGCTGCCGGCCTTCTGGGGCCGAGCTTGGGGGCAAAGTAGGTACCCACCCCCGGGTGCGGGGTGCGGAGGGAGGGCTCAGAAGTGCCAGGCACCTGGGGCACAGAGGGGGTCAAGAACTGGGAAATGGGCATGGGTTGCTTTGGGGAGGGTTCTGCCGGGTCAGCTGCGGGGAAGAGTTTGCTCCTTCCTCGGAGCTGGTCTAGCACAACTGAGTTCTTGAGGGGGTGGAATTTGTGGGCTGGGGTGCGGGAGGAAGGCGCTCCGCCAGAGCAGGTGAAAGGGAGGAGGCTGTGGGCCTGAATGACTGTGGAATGGGGTTTTGTGGGGACTCAGAGCCTGGAGGAGGCTGCCTGGATCCCAGGGTCCGGTTGACACGGCTAGCCATAGGTGTGGACTCAGCCAGCCGCTCAGTCCTTCTACTGCAGTTTCGGAAGCCTGGGGGGGAGGCATGAGTCAGGTACTCCAGGACAAGGCAGGGCGCCCAAGTCCTTAAGGGCCCAGGGCCACAGTGGTGGCGGTGGGGGATGGTTGGGCTTCCGCCTGCATCTATTATAATAGCCCCCAACTCAACACAAACAACTGATGGCTGATTACTCCCTGCGGAGCTCTGCTGAGCTGGGCCTGGCCAAAGGCTAAACTGCAAGGCCTGGGTGGTGGTGGGGGTTGGGGGGCTTCGGACCGGCTGTAATCTCTGTTCCACTGGGAGACTTGGGAGAGCAGTTTTAATTGGGGCCTGTTCCACTTGTGGGGAGGGGTGCCCCAGGAAGGGGTAGAGGGGCTGAGGTGGGGATCCATTTATCCTCTCTCCTCAGCCCCCACAGCACTGAACCTGTCTGTAAAGGAGAATGGCACTGCCACGCCCACCGACTTCAGCCCTGGTGGGGGGCTGGTGAGTTGGGGTTTTTGCGGGAATAGGTCAGCTGGGATACTATGCAGATGGAGGGGACTGCCTCTCTACTCCCTGGAGGCAGATCAGGGAGGCATTGGAGAGCCCCAAGTGTGAGAGACTAGAATAGCAACCTGACAAATGGGGAGACCTCAAGTCCCAGAATAAGGACGCTGGGAGCCCTGGCAGGAGGTGGACAGGAATTCTATTCCTGGCAGGAGCCCCATATGATGATCATAAGGAGCCCAGAGCTGGCAGGTGTGGTGGAGGCAGGAGTCCCAGATGTGGCAGGTGCTTGCAGGGAGGGAATCCCAGACATGGCAGGCAGGGGGAGCCTTGGACTCCCACAGTAGATGAGGATCCAGGAATCCCTGGTGTGTGTGGTGTGGGGGGTGTAGGTCACCCAAAGTGGTAGGTTTGAGTCTGTGTTGAGGGGATTAGGAGCCCCAGATTCAGCTCTTTTGGGGATGAATGGGATCCTCAGATTCAGGGGGGGTCACACCTGTCCTCTCCCACTCCCTGTAGTCTGAGGAGGCCATTACTGCTATCATCGTGGTTTTCTCCATCCTGGTTGCCTTGCTCCTGGCCGTGGGGCTGGCACTCCTGGTGCGGAAACTTCGGGAGAAGCGGCAGACAGAGGGCACCTACCGGCCCAGCAGCGAGGAGCAGGTGGGTGCCCGCGCGCCACCACCCCCCAACCTCAAGTTGCCTCCGGAGGAGCGGCTCATCTGAAGGCTGTGGCCAGCTGCAGCTGCCCGCTCTGCCCAGGACTGCCTAACACCCCTGCACACACAGCAGCCGCCACTGAGACACCAGCCTCTGATGGCTCAGGAGGACTCGGGGGGACCAGGGGACGCTGGCCTGGTGGGCTCTGCAGCATGCTGCCTCTGCTTGACTCTGCATGCAGCGGGGGTGCCGGGCTGGGGACCTACTCCCGCTTGCTGCACCGTCGCCGCTGTGCTGCGTGTTGTCCCCTGCGGCAGACCCAACAACCCCCTATCCTTTCTTTCAGTTCTCTCACGCAGCGGAGGCCCAAGCCCCCCAGGACTCCAAGGAGAAGGTGCGGGGCTGCCTGCCCATCTAGGTCCCTCCCTCCTCCATCTCCCTTCCTTGCTGTGTGACCTTGGGGGAAGGCAGCACCCTCTCTAGGCAATCAGACTCACCCAGTGCTTGAGAATAGAAGGGAAGAAGGTGCTTCAAAGACTTGGCTCCTGAGGGCAGGGGAGGGGGGGCTGCTCACTTTTTATACATTTATGTAAAATTGGTAGCAAGATGTAATAAAGCTTTTTTGAGTTGGTGGGACCATTAGCCTAGATGGAGAGATGAAGGTAGAGGTGAGATGTAAGGTTACAGGGATCCTAAGGGTCTGGGGGGCTTCCTGGAAGAGAGGGGCTTTTAGGTGCACCTAAAAAAAAGCCAGTTGAAGGCTGCCCCTGGAGGGAGAGTGGAGGTAGGTAGGTTTCTGAGCAGAGGGTAGCCCCCGAAAAACTCACCAGGACAGACCAGCTTTGGGCCCTTGTGGCTTTATTGAGGGTCCAGGTCTCCTCCACACCCCTGATCCTTAACCCTCAAAACATTTTTTAAGATCAGCAACTCGGGGCCTCTTCCTGGCCTGAGGCTCTTGCCAGTCACTGGCAGGTGAGGTAAGGGTATTAGGGGCTCCTGGTTCCTCGGGGGACTGGAGGTGAGCATGCTCTAGCAGGACCTTGGGAGGCTGGGTTCTGAGGTTCTCTAGAAAATGGAGGTCCGGGGAAGACTCTAGGGACTGGGATGTCCTGACAATATCAGAGTTGGGCTCCATGGGGGCCAGAAGTTGGGGACTTTTCGGAGGGCTGGGCTGGGTGTTTGCTGGGGAGAGCCTGGTGCAAGGGCTCTCCCAGGCTCTAGGATGCTCAGTTGCCTTTTGAAGAGGGAAGAGCTGAAGGGTTGAGGGCTCGGCGAGAGGAGAGGATTCAGGGTCCCCAGGGCTGCTTGTGTCTGTAGAAGCTGTTGTGAACTGGGATGGAGAGAGGATTTCTTGGTTGGCGCCTGAGAGCAGCTGGGAATTTGAATTATTTGAAGAACATGTGATTTCCAAAGACTGTGCGTTTTGAAGGGATGGCAGGTCTGCAGGCAGGGACAGGGGCTGGGGCTCTGGCAGTTTCTCCTCATTGGGTTGCCATCTTGCTCTTCCTGGTATGTCGGGCTGGGTGGAGCATGGGTGGAGAGAGAGAGCAGGTTGCTGACCTTCAGATGGGAAAGAGCTGGCAGGCTAGACGGGCAGTTGGGGAAAGACTGGGTGATGGGTTGGGGTGGGGCCCTCTCACCAGGCTGAAGCGGGTGTCCAGGTCCCCTCCGTGACAGCAGTCTAAGCTCTGGCTTGGCCTCAGGCTGCCCACGCTCTTAGTTTGTACACTCAAACTGTCTAGAATCTCGCTCAACAAATCCAGTTCTTCTCCAGACCCCAAAAAGTTGCTGTCTAGAACTTCCTCTGCCCATGGGCCCTGGGCATCCTCAGGGCTCAGAGGAGGTGTCCTGGGGGAGAAAGGGCAACCCAAGTTGCCTGAGACACCAGCCCTGGTTGGTCTGCTCTAAAGTTTGGGGAAACTCCTGATCCATCCTGGTCTTCCACTTCCAGCCAGGTCCCCTTTGAGTCTTACCTCTCCCCCAGGGGCTCAGAAAGTCCCTCTTCCAGCTTAAGTCTCCTGCTGGGGCGAAGGGGTCTGTTCTGCAAAGGACAGATGTGGGGAGGGCAGTGATGTGGAGCTGCAGAACCAGGGGTCTGGGGCTTGCTGGAGGAGGGTGAATTTGAAGTGGGCGCCAGATTCTGGCATATGTGAGGAGCGAGGCAAGATGTTCAGGCAGGACTGGGGGTGGGTGGAGGACTTGGTGATAATTCCAGGTGTGTGCCTGGGGAGGAGATTCTTACCTGTCCAAAGTGCCTGGTGATAGGCAGGCGCTGCTGCAGGCGATCCGAGCGGCTGGTGAGGCTTGTAGTCCTCAGGGAGCCTCCCCTCTGCAGGCCAGAGTCCCCATCCTAGAAAGAGGATGCAGAACTGGGGCCCCTTCCCTCTTCCTCCCCAGGGTGTTGGCCCTAGATCATTGGTGGCCTTACCTTGTACAGCAGTAGGCTCTGCATTCCTTTCAAGCCACTCTTGGCCTATGGAAAAGCCAGGGGAATTAGGCCTGTGGATGACCGGGCACTGGGCATCTGAGATCAGCCCTCTGGCCCCTAGGACAGCTGTGCCTTGCGACAGGATCTGTCTCTCTGTTTTCCAAATACCTTCACTACTCCCCAGGCACCACCTATGAAGTCAGCATCAACTTTTGCCCCCTTGACTAATACAAAAACATTTCTGGAGGCCTAACCGCACATAAAACAGGGAGTGGCCATACAGCCTTGTAAAAGCGTGTCACTGTCTCCATCAAATAAAGAATAAATTCGGATGGACAATTTTAACCCCCAGGAAACCTTCGGGTTCTGGAGAAAAAAAGAAACAAGGGCAGAAGCTGGGATGTATCATCTGAGGACAAGAGTCACCAGTGAATCCTGGCTGTCAGTTTTAACTGGGCAAGAAGTGATTCTGACCAGCCGAGCCTGCTGGAGGGGAAAGGAAAGCGGCAGGACTGTTTCTGACTTGGCTGCTGCTTCAGCTCTCATGAAGGCCTTCACAGGACGTGTCTGTCAGGGTTAAGTGACCTATTGCCCAAGGAGCCTCAAAAGGTCCTCTGTCCCCTCCCCCTCATCACCCCAGCAGCCTGGCCTATCCCGCCCAGCTCACCGAGCGGTACATGATCCTGACGGCTGGTTGGGTTTTGGCTTTGACCGAATGCAGGAGAGCACCGCCACCTTTCTGTGGAAGAAGGTTGCCAAAGGAGAGACTTAGGACCTTGGGGCCACTACATTAGGGCTGAGCCCCAGGCCCCACTCCCCGCCCTGGGGTTGTGTGGCTGGACAATTCCCCCACCTTTATGAATGAGCATAATCATGACCCTATTGGGGACTATTGTGGGATTAAATTAATCCAATCAACATGTAACAAGCGTTTGGTGTTACTACCTTTAGGTGGTCGGCCCAGAGCTGATAGGAACGCAGGGTGCCTGGGGTGAGGAAGCAGGTGTCATCCAAGGCTGGCATAGGTGGGGGTCCTGGGGGGTAGGAACCTGGGGGCCAGCATGGGGCTCACCTGAGGAAGCCCCGCAGCAGCTGATCTCCTGCTCGAATGCATCGGAGAAGCCCTCCCCCGAGTTGAGCTGCTCCAGCCGGGCCTCAATGAACTGTGGTGCGGGAGAGGGTCAGACACACCTGGCTGTAAGGGCTGTGTCTGCCGTGCCCCTTCCTGTGTAGAAGCACTCCCAGCCCCTCCAGAGGTCCACCCAAGAGTCCGGGAATCTGGAGCCCACCTCAGGAAACAGATCCAACTTTGTCCTGCCCCCAAGTCAGGACCTGTTCCCAGGGATTTGATTCTCTTACTGGGACCCAGATGCCAAACCCTGCCCTTCCATTCTGGCCCACCCCTTCTTGTGAGCCTGTAATACTCGAACCCACCTTCAAGGATCCTAGAACCAAGCCTGGCATGGAAGGATTTTGGAGTTCACCTACCTTCTTCCAGGAACCCTGGAGTTGGCCCTGCTCCCTATCCTAACATCCCCAGGACCCAGGAGTCCTTACTGCTTCCTCCTCCACGCCAAAGGGAGTCCACAGTCAGCACCTGCCCACCACAGTCTCACACAGACGCCCACCCTGGACCCACGAGGATGCCCATTTAGGGATCCAGGAATTTGGACCCCCTAATCCCTCCAGGAGCCTAGCAGTAGGTCTTGTTCCCACCTGGGAACCCTGGAGTCAGGGAGTCCCCTGGGAGCAGCCCCAGCCCCTCATAAAATCTCAGGTCTGCTCTAGCCTTGCCTCGGGGGTTCAGAGGTCATCCTCACCCAGCCCTCGGGCCCCACCCCTGGGAACCCAGCAGGCCCCCTCTGGCTTTACCCTCAGGGTTCTGGCCCACCTGCTTGAACAGTTGCAGGTGCACAGCCCGCTGGTGGAAGGCCTGCAGGGGCACCCCAGGCTTCTGGGCCAAGAAGGCTTCTTCACTGAAGGTTACAGGCTGGCCCTGGAAGAAGGAGCCACATCTGAGCTCCCAGTGGCTCTCCTGATCCCCAGCCGCCACCTTTATTCTACCATAAAGCCATGTGGCAAACATTAATTGGATGCTCGCTGTGTTCCTGACCCCATGCAGGGACTCGTGGGCCATGGGATGGACTTGGTCTTTTACCTCTACAGAGTTGGGAGCCTTGGGAGAGCTGCAGAGCAGGTATGCGACCTGACTCAGGTGTCCCTAGGTAACCTCTGGCCCCTGCTGGGAGGAGACTGGAAGGCAGGACAGAGCCAGTGTAGAGGGAGGGGAGTCCTACTGGGGAGGGGACTAGGGCACTCTGGGGGTGGGCACACAGAGGCTGTGTTGTAAACCGCGAGCTCACAAGAAAGCCAGATGTGTAAATGACCCTGGGATCCCCTCAATTTTTATAGAATACTTGTGAAAAATGGGCATGGAGGTGAGGGAGCTTGAGAGCAGATTAGGGTTCTGGATTCCACCCTCCCACTCCACGTGGGGCTTCTCCAAGCCTCGGGTTTCTCATCTATAAAATGGGGCTTTAATAGTACCCATCTCGGGATGAGCATTAAATAATAGCAAGACCCGGTATTAATGGAGCGCTCAGTATATGCTAACACCGTGCAAAGTGCATGGAATATGCTGATTCGCCAACCCATCCCTTTTGGGCGGGTACTACCGGCATCCCATTTTACAGGGGAGCAAACAGAGGCACAAAGTCAGTCTTCCGTGAAAGCTAGATGTTACTAGCGTTGTGAATCGTTGAGGAATCCAGGGAGGGAGAGAGAGCGCGCACGCGCGAGCGAGCGAGCAAACGCCACCTCTCCCTCTGAATATCTCCCTGCTGCTCACCGGGCTGCAGACCAGCGCATCGCGGTACCCGCCAAAGAGCAGGGCCTGGGCTTTGAGGAAGAGACGGGACACTCCTTCCCCCGGGCTCAGCGCGACCTTCCTTAATCGTAGCCTGAGCAAGGACACCTGTAGGACAAGAGGGAGGCACCGAGTAAGCAGATGTAGGGCATCGGCTCCTGGAGAAGGAGGGTGGGAGGGGATGACCCTGACCACGTCTGGGGGCAGCGCCTGCACGTCGTCAAAGGGCGTCTCCAAGGTATTGGAGTCTATGTTCAATACCACGACGTCCTCCAAGGCCTTGTCGCGCACTCTCTGCAAGGGAAGGAGGATGCTCTCTCAGAGCCTGAGGATCCCTCCCTGGTGCGGAAGGGGATCCCTCCCGCCCGCCACCTCCAGGGTGGCGATTAGTTCTCACCTCGGCAAGACTTGCATGCACTCCAATGAGATAGGGCATCGGTGCGCTGCGGATAGGGGCCAGGGTCATGCAGGCGCTGCCCGCCCCCAGGGTCCCAGGCCTCTTCCCTAGGCCTGCCCCACCGCCAGACCCGCAATCCTCACCAGCAGTAATCCAGTAGGTGCGGGGGGAGCGTGGGAATCAGCACGTGTTCCCAGTGCATGGGGTACAGGAGAGCGCAGGACGCGTGGACACAGGACGTCAGCTGGGGATGGATGAGGGGTTTTAGAGTCAGGGCCTCCTAATTTAAAGAACCCTCTCTGAGACGGTGTCTCAGACCTTCCCAGTCTCCTATTTCTTCTCCCCCACCCTGCGGAGTAATGGGGGAAAACTCAGACCCCTTTAGGAATCAGGTGGAGACCAAGAATTTGTCTAATTACAATCTGCCCTGGATACCTGCGGGTTCTGCAAACGCGGATTCAACCAACCTTGGGTCAAATATATTCCGAAAAAAATTGCATCTGTGCTGAACAAGACTTTTATTTTCCTTGTCATTATTCCCAAACAATATAGCATAACAACTATTTACACAGCATTTACACTGTAGTAGGTATTTCAGGTCACCTAGAGATGATTCAAAGTCTAGAGGAGGACATGCATAGGTTCTATGCAAATGCTATGCCATTTTAGATAAGGGACTTAAGGATCTGCGGATTTTGGTATCCTCTGGGGTCCTGGAAGAAATTCCCTAAGGTTACAGTATTACAAGGACTGTCTGTGCTTCTCAGTGGGTGAAGCCAAGACTTCCCCTGTCCTAATCCCTCCCTCTAAGGGGCAGCGCTAAGATTCAGCCCGCCCTGGCCCCATTCCTACACTGGGAGCCACGCCAGCCCTCCACTGACCCCAACTCCTGAAGAGGAGGGAGTAAGGCAGTCCCTTTGGCCACGCCCACAGGGCGGTGGAACCGGTATTCAGACCCCACCCATCTATTCCCCTAGGGGCGGGGCTAGAATTTAGCGCTCCCCGATCTTATCCTCCAGAGGGGGCGGAGCCAAGCCTGCTCTGCTCTATAGGGTGGAACCTGGACTTCGCGTTCCCAAGGAGGAGGAGCTACACCACACACACTGCACCATTCCACCACCATTCCCATTAGGGTGGGGCAGGACTGTGTCCCCGGGTCTCGCGGAGTGGGCTGCAGCTCCCATTGTCAGCCCCTCCCATTGTCTCCTCCCAGGGGCGGATCCAGGCCTCGTCCTCTCGCAGCCTCACCGTGCTGAGCTTGCTGCCTATGAGCAGGACTCTTCGCTCCGCCAAGAGCGCAGCGAACAGGCCCACGATGTTCTCGTCTGTCACCGCCACCACCAGCTCCGTTAGGTTTCTCTGGGGAACAGAGGGGCACGCGCTGAGCGTGGGCAGATGCCAAGATCTGGCATTCCACTCTGGGTTATGGGACCTGTGCCCGTCCCCAGAGTTGCCTCCCGCCTCCCTACTTACATTCTCAGGAATGGAGGGCAGGGAGCCGGAGTTGGGAGCCACGAAGCAGGAAAGCTGGTGGGGGCATCGGTGGGGGACATCAATCAGTCTGCGAGTTGACCTCACCTGGGTGCCCAGCCACCCAGGGGCCCTGATTCCCGCTCACCGGCCTGCTGTTCCCTGGGGCAGGAGGGAGTATTCCGTGCACACTGGAGATGGTCACTCCGCCGCCCTGGGGGACAGGTATAGCTGTGTGTTCCTCAGGGCTGGGGTACATCCTCCCCATCCATCTAGTGTCCATCTCCCAGGAGTTGGGAGCTACTCACCAGCTCCAGCCCTCCTGAGACTTGGGGCCCAGGAGGGGGCTGCTGCAGCAGATTTAGAAGAAGTTCTTCAGCCTCAGAGACCTGGGTGGGATAGGGGCATCTGAACCAAAAGGAGGCTTTGGGACTCTGAGGGCCTTGGCTCAGGCTGAGTGGCCTGGGAGATGCCAAGGGATTCAGGACTGGTCTGGGAGTTCAGAGAAGGGCTGGAGACAAGGTGGGGCGGGGGTCTGGGACTCTGGCAGGAGAGAAAGGGGTCTGGTCTCACTTGGTCCTGAGCTAGGAGGTCCCCCACTGTGTTCAGCAGCTTGTAGAATACCTCAAACCATGGCAGATGACTGCGGAGAGACCAGAGCTGCATGAAGTGCCCCAGGCTTGGTGCTCCCCACCCTGTCCCAGACTCCCACTTCCATACCTGAGGATGCACAGGCAGCTTTGAGCACCAGCTCGCAGGCGACAGAAACCGAATCTGCGGTTGCCCGCCAGGTCCGTGAGGGCAAATGTGAAATGCTGGACCGCAGGGCTGGGGGGCTCCCTGGAGGTGGGCAAGGCTCTCAGAGAGTCCTGACAATCCAGCTTCCCAATACCCCACTCCCTCCAGCAATGCTCCCAATACTGTGCCCACCAGGCTGAGCCTTAGGTGTTCAGGTCCCTGGTTTTGTGGGTCACTTGGTATCTGAGACCATGAGTTTATGGGTCCCTGGGTTTCTATGCATATAGACGACTAGTTACTGGGGTTCCTGATTGTCTGTGTCTCTGGGTCCCTGGGTGTATGAGTCTCCAGATGTCTGAGTTGCTGTGTGTTTGACCCTTACTGTCCCCGAGAGCCTGGGGTTCCTTTGTCTCTGCTCCTTTCCATACCTTTCTACATCAAAAGGGAAACAAAACTTGGGCACCATCTGCATAGCTTCCTGGAGGTGGAAAGAAACATACCGACAGTCAGAACGGGGGTCCCCCCCCCACCGGGTTCCAGGTCCAAGGGACAGAGCCCCAGCCCTCTGTGGGACTGGCCCTGGTCCTGAAGGAGCAAGAAGCCCGCCTGAGTACCTGTTCCCTGAAGTCCGGGGGAAACTGCCGCAGAATGGGAGGATCTGTAGGGGAGAGTGGACTTCTAAGTTCAGGGCATCAAGTCCCCCTCATTTCCACCTCTAGGACCCCCTACTCACCTTCCTGCAGGGAGGCAGGGCAGGCTGCTTCGAAGAACCAATCAAACACAGCTGGGGGACCCCCTCTGTGGGACAGAAGAGGGTTTAGAGGATCCAAGGACTTGTTTCTGTGTGTGATTGTGCCTGTGTGTGTGACTGGTGTCTGTGGTGGTGTGTGTAGCTGTGGGAGGCTCTACATGCAGGCACTTGATGGTGCAGGCCTGTGTGTGCAGCAGAACCAGAGAGCACAGTTGTGTGGCTGTGTGTGCCTGTGTGCGTGGCTGAATGCCTGCATATGTGAGCATATGTCTGTGTGTGACAGAGCAAGTGTGTGGATGAAGCACATCTGTCTCCCCTTGCATGGCTGGCTGCATGTGTTTTGGGTGAGTGGGCATCTTTGTGGTTTGCCCATGTGCCTCTGTGTGAGATTTCATGGGGCCCTGGTGGCTGACCCCACCTTCCTCACCAGAGAAACAACAGCAGGACCCTGGTACTTACTGTAAGCCCTACAACCACCGCCACCTCCCCTGCCCCCACATCATGCAGAGGATGCTGAGACTTGGGCAACAGGAGAGAGATGGAGAGACCCAGAGGAGACCCCTGTGGACACGCTGTCCGGTCCAGTTGCACAGAGCCCCTGACATGGGCCCCTCCAGCACTTCACCCTCATGCGGACATGAGTTGGTCACCCACCCATATGGACACACGGCTTCTCCCCTCCTCACATCCACTCTCACAAACCGAGAGGCACCGTGTGCACTTCTACAGTGAAACAACCACACAGAGCAGGAAAGAGAGAGAGGAGGGGCCAAGCATGGCCTGAGTAGGCCCCAGAGGAGAACACACAGGGGAGGCCAGCAGAGGTCCTGCCCTGATGCCCGCCAACTACCCCTGTGGGTCACTGTACCTCCCGGGCCTGCCCCCGCCCTAGCTCCCCCTTGCCCCAGCCCAGGCCTGGGAATCTAGGTCCACAGGATGAGGGAGGGGACAGCTCTTACTCGGCTCTGGATCCCATGGTCCCTGCTGGGCTGGCCTGGCTGGGCCCTTTCCCCAGGGGTCCTAGGGCCCTGTGCTTGCTTGGGTCTGGGCCCTGAGCCGGCTCAGCTTCCTGTGTGGCTGACAGAGGAAGTTTAACGGGTGACGTCCTCCCCGGACGAGGCCCCTGCCCCCACCCACTGTGAGAAACCTAGGCGCCCTGGCTGCTTAGCCTTCTCTGGGGTGGGTGGCAATTGGGGCAGCTCAGAGGCCGGACCTTCAGCCTCATCCTGGAGGCTGGGCTATGTCCTGTCCCCTGTCACACTCAGGACTTTGCCTCTCCTTCCTTACTCCAGGGAAGGCGAGGATTCAGTCTGCCTCAAATGCTTCCCCTTCCTTCAAGTCTTGCTCTTTCTCTGGGTCCATTCTCACCAGCTGGCCTCGCAGGCAGCACCACCAGAGGGAGCTGGCCCAGGGAGAGGACCCACAGGAGTCAGGGAGGGGGACACAGAGGTCAGGACACAGGCAGAGTAGCTGATAGGACATACACAGAAAGTCACCGCTCATACAAACAGCCCCAAACAGTCACAGGTGACAGGGGGAGTCAGAGGGTGGTGGCTTACTGCACATCAGACGCTGCATAGTGGTTTGGCCTGAGCTGTGTGACTCCCAACTCTCTGGCCCCATCCCCCTGAGATGGCCCAGCCTTTGGCACCCACATCCACCCTCTAGGGAGAAGGCCCCGCTCGCTGCACAAGGTGATGAAGCGAACTCTCTCAAACACACCAGGGCAAGGACTCATTTATTCATCCAGGGTCAGGCAGAGGAGGGGTTGGATGAGAGAGCTCCCGACAGTGCTCCGGGGAGCCAAGGTAGGAGGCGCCCAGGGAGAGAAGTGGAGGAGGAAATGGGAGCTTATGGGAACTAGAGAGAATGGAGGAGACAGGGGAGCAGGGGCTCCTGAGATCAAAGGTGAGGGGAGGTGAGGCCAGGAGGGAGGGGTCAAAAGTAAACCAGGGCTTATAGGTCTTCAGGTGTCATGGGCTTGGGGTGTCAAAGGTGGGGGGGAGTGGGGGTAAAGGAGGGGTAATGAAGGAGGGTGTCAAAGGGCTAGAAAAGGTGAAGAGGGCTTACAGGGGTGTCAAAGCTGGATGATCTCTATGGGAGTTTGGAAATCAGGTGGGGTTCAAGGGTCAAAGCTGGGCTACGGTCAGAGACAAGTGACCAGAGGTGATGTGGACTCTGAAGGTATTGTTAGGGCCAGGGCAAAGTGATGATGGTGTGGTCCTAGGGTCAGGCTGGGCCGGGAGGTCATGGGGTCCTTGGGGTTGCAGAGTGGGCAAAGGTCCATGGTGGGAGGCCTCGCTGGGGGTGTGGGCCTGCGGAAGTGAATGCAGAGGTCCTAGGCCGCTTCCTCCTCCGCCTCCTCCTCGAACTCGCCCTCCTCGGCGGTGGCGTCCTGGTACTGCTGATACTCCGACACCAGGTCGTTCATGTTGCTCTCGGCCTCGGTGAACTCCATCTCGTCCATGCCCTCGCCCGTGTACCAGTGCAGGAAGGCCTTGCGCCGGAACATGGCGGTGAATTGCTCGGAGATGCGCTTGAACAGCTCCTGGATGGCCGTGCTGTTGCCGATGAAGGTGGCTGCCATCTTCAGGCCGCGCGGCGGGATGTCGCACACGGCCGTCTTCACGTTGTTGGGGATCCACTCCACGAAGTAGCTGCTGTTCTTGCTCTGGACGCTCAGCATCTGCTCGTCCACCTCCTTCATGGACATACGGCCCCGGAACACGGCGGCCACGGTGAGGTAGCGACCATGGCGCGGATCGCACGCGGCCATCATGTTCTTGGCGTCGAACATCTGCTGGGTGAGCTCGGGCACAGTCAGCGCGCGGTACTGCTGGCTGCCGCGGCTGGTCAGCGGCGCGAAGCCGGGCATGAAGAAGTGCAGGCGTGGGAAGGGCACCATGTTCACCGCCAGCTTGCGCAGGTCGGCGTTGAGCTGGCCCGGGAAGCGCAGGCAGGTGGTGACCCCGCTCATGGTGGCCGACACCAGGTGGTTGAGGTCCCCGTAGGTGGGCGTGGTCAGCTTGAGCGTGCGGAAGCAGATGTCGTAGAGCGCCTCGTTGTCGATGCAGTAGGTCTCATCGGTGTTCTCCACCAGCTGGTGCACCGACAGCGTGGCGTTGTAGGGCTCCACCACGGTGTCCGACACCTTGGGCGAGGGCACCACGCTGAAGGTGTTCATGATGCGGTCCGGGAACTCCTCGCGGATCTTGCTGATGAGCAGCGTGCCCATGCCCGAGCCCGTGCCGCCGCCCAGCGAGTGGGTCAGCTGGAAGCCCTGCAGGCAGTCGCAGCTCTCCGCCTCCTTGCGCACCACGTCCAGGACGGCATCCACCAGCTCCGCGCCCTCGGTGTAGTGACCCTTGGCCCAGTTGTTGCCGGCTCCAGATTGGCCTGGGAGGGGAGAGGAGCCGACCACAGGCATTGACCCGAAGCCCGCCCTCCACCCTGTCTGCCGGACACCTGGAGGGCCCCCGGCTAGTTGAACAATAACAATAACGACATAAAATAATAACAATCAAAGGATCAGTAATTAAAATCACTATTACGTTTATTTTACATTTAGCCTGTTTTTTTTTGGGGGGGGGCACGCTGGGGATCTTGCACATACTAAGTACCTGTTCTACCAGCCCCAAATGTAGTTTTTAATTAATTTTTGCAGTGCTGGGGATAGAACCCAGGGCCTTGCACGTACTGGGCTAGCTCTCTACCGCTGAGCTACACCCCAGCCCCCCAAATTTACTTTTAACTGATACATACAAAACATAAAAATCATGCATATTAATGCAGTACCAAACATCTACCTGTGTATTCACTATGTAATGTCTAATTGAGGTTAAACATATCTGTCTCCTCAGTCTTCATTTCTTTATGGTGAAAACATGAATCCTTTCTTCTAAGTGTTTGAAATGCCATCTGTGGTCACCTTACTGTATGATAGCACAAATCACTACTGTGTTCTCTGCGTCCATCCATGTTTACCCAGCAGCCACAGGATGTAAAGCCTAAATCCAATTGTGTCCCCCCTTAGTTCAAAATCATCCCCAGATGTCCCTCCTTTCTTTTGCGGTACTGGGGATCGAACCCAGGGGCTCTCCACCACTGGGACACTCCCAGCCCTTCATTTTTTTTTTTTTTTTTTTTTTAAGTTTGAGATGGATCTTGCTGAATCAGCCAGGCTGGCGTCCAACTTGAGATTCTCCAGCCTCAGCCTCCAGTGCAGCCGGATGACAGGAGTGTACCGCTGAGCTTGGTTCCCTACTGCTCTCTTTGACCAACAGCCCAAAATGGATGGATCCCTGTGGCCCATGAGACCCTACACGACCTGCCCTGTCCCCTCTCTGCCTGCCTGCCTCAATTGCTCTGCTCCAGCCACATGGGCTCCTCCAACACCGGCTTGGTCCTGCCTTTGCAGGATGTGCCGCAGGGAATGCTGTTCCCCCAGGTCTCCCCAAGTCCCTCCTCTAAGGCTTCGTGGGGGCTCAGCGAGGCCTTCCTTGACTGCCTAGCGTGATTCAACCCCTTGATTTCTTGCTCCTCTTCCCTGAGTGCTGACAAAACTGTTTTCATATTAATCATGTTTATTGCCTGGAACCTCAGAGGAATGCAAGCTCCAGGACAAGATCAAGTATTAGAATACTGGCTGTTATTATTGAGAACACCAGCTTCCACCTGGTCCAGCTCCATCCTCACCCACCGCCAGAGGGCGTCTGTGAGCACCTGAGCCCCCCCCCTCTCCCGGCGGGCGCCCTGGCTTTCACCTCCCACAGGGTAAAAGCTCAGTTCTTTCTCCTGCAGCCCTCAGGGTCCTCCACGACCTGCTCTGTCCCCTCCAGGGAACCCGCTCCAGCCAGCAGGACTTCCTCATTATTCTCCTAACAAGCCAGACTGGGTCTTGCCTCAGGCCCTTTGCACTGGCTGCTCTGGCTGCTTGGGATTCTTTTTCCTCAGGTACTCACCTGGCTCCTCCCTCACTTTCTGTTCAATGTCACCTCCATAGAGGTGACAATCCCTACTCCAGATCTACGATAGATCCTCCTCCTCCTCCACGCCCTTAAATTTTTATTTTTCTTCCCAATACCAGTCAGCGCTCAACCTTATCTCCTGGCTAGAACAAAATCACAGGGAAAGAAAGGGCTTTGTCTTGGCTGTGTCTGGGACACAGTAGGTACTCGGAAGGCCCTAAGTGTAGGCATGTCCTGCATCTCTGAATCCTTCCCCTAGTTCTCTGAGGTACTTACATACTTTTTTTTTTTTTGTGGGGGTGGGGGGTTGAACACAAGTGTGCTATACCACTGAGCTGTATCCCCAGCCCCCCTTTTTTTTTTTTTTTTTGGTACTGGGGATTGAACTCAGGGGCCCTCGACCACTGAGCCACATCCCCAGCCCTATTTTGTGTTTTATGCAGAGACAGGGTCTCACTGAGTTGCTTAGTGCCTCGCCGTTGCTGAGGCTGGCTTTGAACTCGCGATCCTCCTGTCTCAGCCTCCCAAGTTGCTGGGATTACATGTGTGCACTGCTCAGCTTATGTACTCTTTTCTTACAGGAGAAGAAATGGAGGTTCAGCAAGGCTAGCTCCTATTGGAAAGTCACACTGCAAGCAAGTGGGACAGCTAGGGTTCCAACCAGATGGTCTGGCCCGAGTCCACACTTTCAGCATATACCATAGAATCACTTGGCCAAACTGTGAGCCACCCGTGGTCATTCAAGAAGGCCTCCAACCTCATATGGGTCTCTTTCCACAGCCATTCCTGAGTACTTGTTAGGGGACATGCCCACATTGGTGCATCATTATCTCTCAGAATCTTCGTAGAGATCAGAGAGGGGAAGTCACTTGTCCAAGGTCACACAGCTTATCCTCTCAGTCTCAGACTCAAACTGCCATGCTTAGAGGAAAAGGGGTGCTGGGAGAGGATGAAACCTGGGACCTGAGTCAGGGTGGGGTACATGTGACCAGTCCAATCCTGAAAAGGGCTCCCAGGAAGGATCCTTTGTGTCTATGTTCCAAAACTGTGCTGTCTTTGCATATGCTATTGTCTCCAAGTCCCTTGGCCAGTCCCTGGTAGGTATTAGTAATGATAATAGTATTAGTAATGATAATGCTTATTTACTCCGTCCTCTGTGCCAGCTCCAATTTTTTTTTTTGGTACTGGGGATTGAACTCAAGGGCACTCGACCACTGAGCCACATCCCCAGCCCTATTTTGTGTTTTATGTAGAGACAGGATCTCACTGAGTTGCTTAGCGCCTCGTCATTGCTGAGGCTGGCTTTGAATTCGTGATTCTCCTGTCTCAGCCTCCCAAAGTGCTGGGATTACAGGCATGTGCCACCGCGCCTGGCCCTAAGTTCTTTAAACACAGGGAGAGCTTTAAGCCATCACCTAGGTCCTAAATAGTAGATCATCTATATCCCTGTTTTGAAGATGAGGAGACTGAGGCACAAAAGGTTATGGAGCCCATCCAAAGTCACCCAGCTGACAGTCCACGGCTGAGCTGTACTAATTGATCTGTGCTGCAAGCTCCCCACCAGGAATGGCAGCTCCAGGTCCTGGATAGGGGAGTGGGCCCCTAACAGCAGACAGCTCAAGTGGCTTTGTTCTCTGCTGTATCCCCAGCTTGTGGTGCAGGGCCTGGAATATCGTCAGAGCTCATTACTCTGTCCAGTGCATGAGCTGGCAGAGCTGGGGCTTGCACTCGGGCAACTTGGCTCCAGTCCGGACTGTTCAGTTAAAATGCCACCTCATCCAGGAAGCCTACCTGATCCCTCTGCTGTATCCAATCCCTCCCCAGGGCTTCCACCATGGCCTGTGCCTCCCCATCATGTCCCTGACTGCTCTGTTCACTCTGGGACGCTGTGGTCACTGCCGGCTCTGGTGCTAGGTAGAGAATTTTCATCAAGGCAAGGAATAAGGGGCTCCTTGCCTTGGGCCCTACTCCTAGGACTCACCAAACACAAAGTTGTCTGGCCGAAAGATCTGGCCGAAGGGGCCGGAGCGGACGGAGTCCATGGTTCCTGGCTCCAGGTCCACCAGCACCGCTCTGGGCACATAGTTTCCTCCTGCAGGGAGGCAGATGGAGGGCAGCTGGTCTGAGTGCCAGGAACCACAGGTGCTTGGGAGCATCCTGTCCCCTCCCAGCAATCCACACCCCCACACCAGAAGGTGCCCCCACCCTACCTGTGGCCTCATTGTAGTAGACATTGATTCTCTCCAATTGCAGGTCACTGTCCCCATGGTACGAGCCAGTGGGGTCGATACCGTGTTCATCACTGATCACCTCCCAAAACTAGAACAGGTAGTGGTGGGAAGGGTTGAGAGAGAGAGGCCAGGTGGTGGGGCCTAGGACCCCCCCACCAACCACCTCCTTAGCTGCATCTTCCCCCACCCTACCCCACCCCCGCCCCCAGCAAGGTGACTGGGGGACTTAGAGGTTTGGCGAGGATGAGGCAGCAAGAAGGCAGAGGTGGGGGCGGGGTGAGGCAGCCGCCACCGCGGCCCCAGCCTGCTGGTGCCAGCGCGCCCTGGCCGCAGCCCGGGGGAGGGGCGCTGTCCCTTTGTGCGTGGAGGGGACAGTGGGCCAGCTGTGCAACCAGCTGTGGCCAGCGGACAGAAGGCTGGGCCCTCCTCCCATTGACAGGCCTCTTTGTTCCCAGCCTGGCCCTGCCCCCAGCGCCCCTCCCCCACCATCCCTGGGGCGCTGGCCTGCTAGGGACCCGGTCCCCCAAAGGCCCCAGGTCGGGGAGCCTTGGGGAGCTGCGCACGGGGCTCTGCTCCGCTCGGCCCCGACCCCGCGCACCTTGGCCCCGATCTGGTTGCCGCACTGGCCGGCTTGCAGGTGCACGATCTCCCGCATGGTGCTGGCGCTGCTGGTGGACGCGGCGGCGCTGTCGCGGTCGCTCGGAGCTGCGGCGGCTGCGCGGGCGACGGATGCGGCGGCAACGGAGCTCTATCCCTGCGCCCCCGGGTGCCGCTATATGAGCGGGCGGGGCGCGCGTCACCGCCGGCAGCTCCGCCCTCCGGCCCGCCCCGCCACCGAGGGTGGGAGTGGGGACTCGAAGGCCTCCCTCCCTGGAGGCCCCCAGAGCGCCCGAGCACAGCCGGGGCCGCGCCCGGGTCGGGGGCGGAGGCCCGGGGGCGGAGGCCCGCAGGCGGCATCCGTTCCGGCCCCCCGCGCCACCCGGGTTTTGGAGAAATGGGGCGCGGGAGGCGGGAGCCCCGCGTCCGCAGGAGCTGGAAACCCTGCCAGGCCCCATCCCGCCCGGCCCCGGCCTCAGTCTCGCCCCCAGCCTCCCATTACATTTAGGCCTCTTTTCCCGGAACCCTCCCGGGTGCCAAGAGGGCTCCTAGTCGCGTGGAGCTGGGGCTCCCCGGTGGTGCGGGCAGCGGGGTGGCTTTCGGAGACTGGTCTGCAAGCTGCGGAGTAAGAAAACCATGAGTTGCCTTCCAGGTTAGGCTAGCGACGCTGTGGAAGCTGGCAGGGAGCTGGGAGCTTCCCTGGACACCTCTGCTTTGGGCTTCTTGCTGGTGGGGTCACCCTCAGCTTGAGGGAGCAGCGTCACGGTCTAAGGCTAGAGATGGATTACCAATGGTGGTGGTGGTGGCCCCCTTCCTCTCTGCTCCTGTATGAAGACTTATTACAAAACATCTCTCCACCTTCACATTTCTTTCTTTTTTGGTACTGGGGATTAAACTCAGGGGCACTCAACCACTGAGCCACATCCCCAGCCCTATTTTGTTTTTTTGGTACCAGGGATTGAACTCAGGGGCACTTGTCCACTGAACCACGTCCCCTATTTTGTGTTTTAAGTAGAGACAGGGTTCTCACTAAGTTCCTTAGCGCCTCGCTTTTGCTGAGGCTGGCTTTGAACTTGCGTTCCTCCTGCCTCAGCCTCCTGAGCTGCTGAGATAACAGGCTTGCACCACCCCAGCCCAGCTCCACCTTCATCTATCTATCTTTCTTTCTTTCTTTCTTTCTTTCTTTCTTTCTTTCTTTCTTTCTTTCTTTCTTTCTTTCTTTCTTTCTTTCTTTCTTTCTTTCTTTTTTCTTTCTTTCTTTCTTTCTTTCTTTCTTTCTTTCTTTTTCTTTCTTTCTCTTCCTTCCTTCCTTCCTTCCTTCCTTTTCCTTTCTTTCTTTTCTTCCTTCCTTTCCTTTCTTTCTTTTTTTTTTTTGGTACTGGGGCTGGAACTCAGGGGCACTCGACCACTGAGCCACATCCCCAGCACTATTTTGTGTTTTATGTAGAGACAGGGTCTCACTGAGTTGCTTAGCACCTCGCCATTGCTGAGGCTGGTTTTGAACTCATGATTCTCCTGTCTCAGCCTCCCTAAATGCTGGGATTACAGGCTTGCGCTACCACCCCCGGCTCACCTTCACGTTTCTTATTAGCTCTATGACCTTGCTCCAGGCCACTTCTACGCCTGAATTTTCCCCTCTACAAGATTAAGAACCTTTGCCCTGGAGGGCTGCTGGGAGGGGCCGAGGTGATAGGCAATTAGCCACTACCCCTGCACAGAGTCAACAATAAATTCTATCTACTACATGACACTCAAAGGCTGGGCAAGACTCCCTGTTCTGCCTCTTAAGTGAAGGAGAGACCTCTCCCGGTCATCTTCAGCTGGCAGCCTCCAGCTCTGCCCCCACCCCCAGGATGCTTCTCCCTAAGCCCCAAGGCTCACCCACAGAAGGACTTGGGACTCTTGCAGGTTGGGTGGGCAATGCTGGCTTTGAGCAGTGTTTCTTTCTTTTTTTTTTTTGGTACTGGGGATTGAACTCAGGGCACTCGACCACTGAGCCACATCCCCAGCCCTATTTTGTGTTTTATGTAGAGACAGGGTCTCACTGAGTTGCTTAGTGCCTCGCCGTTGCTGAGGCTGGCTTGGAACTTGGGATTCTCCTGTCTCAGGCTCCCAAAGTACTGGGATTATAGGCATGTGCCACCGCGCGTGGCGAAAACCTTCATTATTATTTGGGAAGAAAAATGAGTTAGACCCCTAGCTCACACAATACATCAGAATAAATTCCTGACGTGTTAGGTGGTATAAACCAGTGAGATGCCCCCGCTGCCAGGGCTTCCCCTTCCCACATAGTTTGCGTATGTATTTTGTTTTAGCAAAACATTTAAAAAATGTACTTGTGTAATATGTCTCCTACAGGAAACCAATTTGGCTTAGCAATCTCCAGAGCTCCAGTACAATCTCCAAGGCAGCCCAGGGTTTCCCTGTCCCTCACCTAACAGCACCTGAAAACATCTGTGCCTCCCACCACGTTAGTCTGCAGATTCTCTGGGCAGGTAAGGTCTGAGAGTAAAGAGGGTAGCAGATCTTGTTAATTTGACTTAACCAATACTGCATGGAAACTAAGGAGAGATTTTATTATTCTGCTTTGTAATATAGTTTCCAGAAATCAGCTGTGATAAGCAGGGAAAATGGATGTTAACATTTTACTAACTCCTGCTTGGCATAGTGATCTGTGACCAGTTCCAGCCACTTGGGGGCTGAGGTGGGAGGATCACTGAGTCCAGGAAGCCTGGACCACACAGTGAGACCCCATCTCAAAAAGAGAAACTAACTCCTTATAAGGGGGAAGGTGAATATAACAGTTTATTATGATTCATTGTCATTTAAAAAATCAGACCATGAAACCAGGTGAAAAGTTTGCAAAACAAAACATTTAAACATACTTATGTAGATAGATGATCTGAAATTGGAGACTTCAGACATTTCTCCATAGCAGCTGGAGTAAGTCTCCTAAATCTGGCTTTGTTGCAGATTCCGACTTCTACATTATCTTCTTTTGCCTTTGTCCTTCAGATCTTGGGTTAAGATGGCTGTGTGGGGCCAGGCACGGTGGCGCAAGCCTGTAATCCCAGCACTTTGGGAGGCTGAGACAGGAGGATCGTGAGTTCAAAGCCAGCCTCAGCAAGGGCGAGGTGCTAAGCAACTCAGTGAGACCCTGTCTCTACATAAAACACAAAATAGGGCTGGGACGTGGCTCAGTGATTGAGTGCCCCTGAGTTCAATCCCTGGTACCAAAAGAAAGAAAGAAAGAAACAAACAAAAACAAGATGGCTGTGTGGATGTCAAACAAGATGGCTGTGTGGATGTCTTCATCAAGTTCCAGAGCTGTATTGAATCTTTTATCAGGAAGAATTTCCTCTTTCATATAGTTCTCCCCCATGGCCATGGCTGTCCAGGTAGACTCTAGATGGACTTGAAATGTCATCTTGTACACACCTGACTGCATGCAGTCCTGCACTCAGGAGCTCTCTGAACACACTGAGCCTCATGAATGGGTACTTGGTAAGTCAGAGGACTGCTAAGCTGGTTCTCCAGCTCTGTGCATGGGGTCTCTGTGATCTTTCAATGCCTTTCTGCAACAAATGTGTAGGCTTGGTTTGGATTCATAGCTCCACTCTGCATTCTGCTCACGAGGTAGACCACAGCTGTTTTCACTCAGGTGCTGGACCACGACCTTTGCATCTCTAATTCCACTAAAGGGAGTGCTCCAGTGAGAGCAGCTGAAGCACAGTCTGGGCAGGTTTGGGGATGGAGCTGTGGCTCCGTGGCATAGCACAGGCTTAGCATGCACGATGCCCTGGGTTTGATCCCCAGCATCAAACAAATCTGAATATCCAGTTGAGTTGCCAGACAGGTTGGAAGGAGTGTGAGGCTGTAAACATGCTCCATCCATGACCTTTACTGCAAAAGCTCTTGTTGTGCGTATTGTGGTCCCCTCTTGTCCACAGGGAGGTGTTCCAAGACTTAAGTGCATGCCTGAAACTGGCTAGTATTGATCCCTGCAATTTAATGCCTTTTCCATCTTGACTCAGCACTTTGATGCACCATGGCCGTAACTTGCAATTTGAGGTGTGACATAAAAAACTAACTCCAGGGCTGGGATTGTAGCTCAGGGGTAGAGTGCTTGCCTCGCATGCGTGAGGCCCTGGGTTCGATCCTCAGCACCACGTACAAAGCAATAAAATAAAGACATTAAAAAAAAATAACTAACTCCATTTTTTTCCTTTTTCACAACTTATTGGATAGAAGATTCATTCTTATTGTAGATCTTAGCGACCTCAGCACATGATTTTTTTATTATCCTCATTAAGTAAAGAACTTTCACTTTTTTTTTTTCACTTAAGGGAAGCACTTTGAAGCTTCTTTTCAGTGTATCTGAATTGTTAGCAGCGCTACTCTTTTTGTCCCCCCAGTGGTGGAGCTGGAACCCAGGATCTCGTGCATGCTTAGGCAAGTGTTGTAAAACTGAGCTTCACTCCCGGCCCAGCATCACTACACTTGCTCTTTGGAGTTATTATAAAGTAAAATAAGGTTTACCTAAATATAAGCTCTGCAATACCTTGCCAGTGATACCTGTAAAGCCAGATGACCAAAAGGCAGTGAATTAAAACCGCTGGGAAAGGCTTTATTGGAAATACACGCTCTTGGGATGAACTGTCCCATCCATCAGAGTGTGTCCAGGAGAGTCGCGCAAGTGTTCTGCCGGTAAAGAAAATTTAAAGGGCCTGGTCAGGAAAGGGAGGGCTTAAGGCAGGAATGAAGGGGCTATGAGATAGGAAGAGGAGGTATCTAGAATCCTGCATCCCCTGGGATTGGTCAGGAGATCCTGCCCAGGTTAGAGTCCTTCCGGGATGAGTCAGGAAAAGTCCACTGATTGGTAGGAGGCGCCATTACTGCTTACATATCAACATCTTGTAGGCTGTTCCTTTGCGTATGAGGGCTGCTTGATGCTTCATTTCCCGCAGCTGCTCCAAATTGACGCCCTACCCCCGCAGCAGGTGTGCGGAATCCACCACCCTGCATGTCCTGTGTCTGCTGCTGCCACGTGGAACTCACCACGTTGTACGCTCTGCATCCGCCTCCTGCGAGATCTCGAGCAGACCTAAGAATACCTTCACATTGAGATGGCTAGTAAATGACTAAAAGGCAGGTAGCATATACAGGGTGGATACGCTGAACAAAGGCATGATTTACATCCCATTACAAAATGGGATGGCATGAGATTTTTATTGTGCTACTTACAGTGGGATCCAATTTAAAACTTATGAGTTGTTTATTTCTGTAGTTTTCCACTTAATACTTTCAAAACACAGTTGAGCACAGGTAACAAACTGCAGCAAGTGAAACCATTGGTAAGTGGAAACTATGGCATTTATATTTGTTTGGCATCCTAGGACTTCAGTCAGTCAGATAATTGTGGAATGCAGAATGTCTAGGGACCAGTGGAGTCACCTAAGTGAGGAATTCTCAGCCCGGGGCAATTCTGCTTCCCAGGCGACACTTGTCTGGAATCTGAACATTTTCATCATTACAACTGGAGAATGCTACTGGCCTCTGGTGCAAGGAGGCCAGGGATGCTACTTCATGTCCTCTAATTCACAGGAAATTTCCCAGGGCAAAGAATTATTAGACCCCAAATGTCAAAGCCAACAGTGCCAAGTGGAGGGACTGTGTTTAGACTTTTCAGATTTTCGACCAACATATTGTTACAATTAATCACAGAGACATGGTGCAGTGTGAATGTATACCAAGAATTCATAAACCCTGAGTTGGCATTTCTTTGTTTTAATATGAGAGTCCTTTTTTTTTTTTTGTACCAGGGATTGAACTCAGGAGTGCTTGACCACTGAGCCACATCCCCAGCCCTATTTTGTGTTTTATGGAGAGACAGGGTCTCACTGAGTTGCTTAGCTCCTCGCCCTTGCTGAGGCTGGCTTTGAACTCATGATTCTGCTGTCTCAGCTTCATGTGCGCTACTGCGCCGGCTTATAATGTGAGTCTTTAAAAGAAGAATAGAAAGCCGGGTGTTGTGGCGCAAGCCTGTAATCCCAGCACTGAGGGAGGCTGAGACAGGAGAATCGCGAGTCCAAAGCCAGCCTCAGCAACAGGGCATCTGGATCAGGGCATCCTTTGCCTCCTTGATGGCCCTCAGGGGAGTCCAGAGGAAAGAGAGCAGAGGGTGGCCTACAATGTGTGAGCTGCTGAGCTCTTAAATCTCCTGAAATGTAGGAAGACCAGTGATGTAAACAGCCTGTGGGGATGAAGGGAAGAGGGGTGAATGACGTCACCTAGACCCCTCCCAGTCTGCCTTCCACCCCCGCTCCTATCCCAGGATGTAATAAGTGCCAGGTATGTCCATGGTCCCCAGGCAAGCAGGCTCATCCTGCTACCTGGGTACCCCACAGTATCACCTGCCTCCCAGAAAGCCATCAGTGTTCCCCTCAGGAGTCCGATGACCATGTTGTAGGGGTGGTGCCACTAATCCAAGGTCTGGATGGAGCCAGGGAGCAGAGCCAGGGATATAAAAAAGAGCTGGACCAAGGGCTGTAGGAGCTGGTCTTCTGTGCCTGCACAGAGAACTGGGGAGCAGGCAGGCAGCACAGTGAGGACTGGGGAGCCCATAGCTAGAGGGACTGAGTCTTTGTGGCCTCTCATCTGTCTGATCCTGAGTGGCCATATTCTGAAGCAGGATGTTCTATCTTGCCAGTTTTATAAGAAAAGGGCATTTAGCGTAGAAAGAAGGTGCTGACTGTGACCCCCCAAACCATCCCTGTAAGAGGGTTTTAGCTCCTAACTGCCTGGGTGTTGAGATGTGTTTAATGTTGACTTGAAGTTTTCTCATGTAGTCAGCTGAGACCATACAGGTGGCCTGACGCCAGGGCCCAGTACTCCTGCGTCCCGTAAGGTGCCAGGCTCCAGGTGCAGCAAGCCACCCCAGAAACCTCCAGCTGAGTCCCTGGGCTCCAAGAGAACCCTCAAAAAAGCAAAGCAGGGTTGGGCTCCTGACTTGGAGGTGGAAAAAAAGAAAACAAAGTTTCCATTTTGGGGGCAGGGGGCCTGGCTCAGCAGTAGAGCACATGCTGACCACCTGTGAGGTCCTGGGATCCATCCCCAGCATGGGGAAAAGGAAATAGTGATGTAGCCAGACCTGGTTCTCAGTGCTCTCTGTGTCTCTGCTGGTTTGTATTTTAGCTCATGAGGTCACAAACACAGGAGTGAGGGTCCCCATGGGGAGGGGACAGAGGCCCGGAGGTCGAGTCTCTCACCCAGAGTCACTCACTGTTGAAGCTGGGCACAGAGCCAATGGAACCTGAGTGTTCTGGGCCCAAAGCCCATGTGCCTTATCACCACAGGATGCTGTACAGGCTGTAGCTACGTTGTCACTTGGTCTTAAAAAGGCCAGCAGTGCCACAGACTATCTCTTAGGAAGAAGATGCTGCTGGTGTGGAGCAGCCCTGTGACCGTCCCGTGGCCATGGCCCAGGCCTCTGGACATGTCATTGTCTGCCCTCATGGAGCGTGGGTGCCTAGGCTGGCTGCGATGCTTGTGGTTAGCTTCCGAGCATCTGGGTCTGCATTCTGTGTCCTGGGCCCACAGATCCCTGGCTCTTTCCCAGAGGTCCCGCCTGCCCCGCCACCTGGCCTTTCCTTCCACCTCGCTGCCCGCCTCAGACCTCTGTCTCTGCTGGGTCTTGTTTTCTTTCCCTCTGCCCTGGCAGAACTCAGCCCTGGGTGTGAACCCAGCCTGGCATGGGTCCACTCCAGCTGTGGGCAGAGGGAGAGAGGGTTCTGGAAGTTACTGTTCTGGGATGGGGATGCTGAATGAGTCTTTAGAGGAGAGAAGCTCTCCCGACTCTAAGGTCACACACAAGCTCTGTGCACGCAGTGCCTGGCACTGTTGGAGCCAAGGACAGGATGCGGGTGGCGTGGGGGTGGAGGGGACAATGGAGTGTCCTCTGGCCTTGCCGGGCGTGTGGCCGCCGCTTGCCAACACTCACCCCCAGATATATGCAGGGCAGGGCTTCTCTTCCTCACATGAAAAAATGGGAGGCTTTCCTCATCCCTGTGCCAGACAAGAGTTCCCGTTTAAGAGGAAGGCGGCATGGCTTTTCATTTCATCAAGAACAGGGGTGGGAGGTTTCCCTATTTTATGTCAGACACAGGCAGGATCTGTTCCGTATCTGACAGGGGTGCAACTTCCTGCCAGACTAGGAAGAGGGGTAGGACAGCTGCTTATGTTATGCTGGACACAGGCAGGATTTCCTGTCCTGTATTTGACAGGGGTGGGACATCAGCCAGACTAGGAAGAGGGGTGGGACAGCTGGATTTCCTCTTCCGTATTTGGGACTTCTCTTACACCAGGAAAAGAAGATAGACTTCCCTTTGCACCAGGAGGAAGAGACAGGATGTTCCCCTTGTAAGGAAGGGGCTGCTATCCCAGCTCAGCAGAAGAGGGGCAGGACTGGCTATGCTGTGTGCAGGAGGGGCAGGGATGGGGGTCTCCTCTCTGTTAGGGAAGGGGCTCAGCCTCCTCTGGCTCCATGCCCTTGCCAGAGAGGTGGTGTTCCTTCTATCCTGTGTCAAAAAGGGATGAGTCTTGGAAGCAAATGAAAGAATACAAAAATGACAAGACATGGAGACAGACCAAGGGATCAGCAATGCTTTACTAAGCAGTGGAAAGGCACATTTTCAAGAGGAAAACGGCGGCTGGCTACAAGGGTCTGAGTTTTATAGGGTCCAGCAGGGCCAGGTCATGGGAGGAATTTGTCAGATACTTTTGGTGGGCTTGCTTTTGGTAGGCAGGGGAACTTTGGCAGTTAAGGGAAATTGCAAAAGGTCAGTGTGTTCAGTTTCCACCTCCTACCTTGCCCCAGGGCTTATAAGTTTCCATCTCCTTCAAGTCTTACCTTTTCCTCAAAGGTTTTTCCTACACCACCAAGTGGGGAAAGTTTTCATCTCAGTAGTAGAAGAGATGGGACACCTGTTGCCTCAGGGCAGGGCTTCCCACTTTACTGCTTTACTGAAAAAAGGGTGAAGTGTACAGTCCTACGGTCACATGCCACTACTGGAGGTAGAGGTGAGAGCCTCTTTCCTCAAAGACTCAGGCCAAGAAGCCTGTGCCCAAGAGTGCAGAGTCCTGAAGGGATGGGACCCTGGAGGGTGGTATTGCTGGTGGCATTGTTGCTGAAGCAGCCCTGGAGGCGGGGTGCTACCAAACCCCTCTCACTCAGCAGGGTGGGGATGCTGATTGCAGGGACAGTGGAGCTGCCACACAGCTTGGGCCCTTGAGGCTTACTCTCCCTGGCCTCCTGTCCCGCTGGCTCCACAGCCTGGGTGTGGTGGAAGGCAGGAAGGCTGTGCAGGGACCATCTGTGGTGGGTTCCTCTAAGTTGTGTGAGGTGTGGGTGGATAGGTGGGGTGTGTCATTGTGGCACTTCTGGGTGTGTGAATGAGGTAGGTACATGCTGTGTGTGTTTATTTGTGTACGTCCGTGGATTAGCCTGGTTTGCATGCATGGTCTGTCTGTAGTGCTGTAGCTGATTGGGCTGGGGCAAGTTGGTGTAAATGTCATTTGTGAACAGGGCCTGGGGATTGTCAACTCCTGACACCACTATCCCAAAGTCAGGCAGGGCAGGGTGCTGGTCTCCAGCAGGTGCCAGGTCTCTGTCAGTTCTACCCACCCCAAATGTCTCCTCCAGGCCTCCCACCCCTCTCTTTCTTCCTTGCACTGAAGCCTGATAGAGCCACGTAGCTGGAAGCCAGCCTCTTGAAGCCCCTTCCTGGGCTGGTGGGGGTGGCGCTTGGGTCACTGGCTCTGCCTACTGTGAAGTTAGTGGGGGATGACATGTGGCAGTCATATATTTAGTCCCCAGGTGAGCACAGGTGAACAGATGCCAGATGAACACTCACAGAATCCAACACAAACACTGACATAATATAACTATAGTCTAAGCCAGCACAGACTCAGATACACACAGACAACATCATGTACACACGGTACACATAGGCTTAAATGGATTCAGACTCATGCTGGATACAGATACCGCTGGATTCACCCTCAGCCCAGATGCATGCATAATCACAGGCTCCCACAGGCCACACGCATGCATAGGAGTTACCAGTCACACAGAATAAATGCCACACATCCCAATGCAACAGATTGCCAGACAACAAGGCAGAGACCCAGCGAGAGACACACATACCGAGTCAAATACAGATACATGCTACTCTCAGACCCCAGGACAGACATAGCAAGATCTAATGCAGACCCATGCATGTGCTCACAAGTCATACGGATACCATACGTAATACAACACAGAGCCAGGCACACACGTGCAGCAGGTACACAATCAAACACACACAGAGATATGCAGCACACACACACACAACCCCCAAAGAGGCAGTACAGAAGAAACCCAGGAGACAGACAGATGCACAGCCATATACCAAAAAAAAAAAAAAAAAAAAAAGATGAACACTTTGATGGAGTGGAGTCCTTTCTCTCCTGTTGACAGGAGCACATATTGGTCCAGAGACCCACACGGGATGAGACAAGTACACACATTTACACACAGTAGGGCAGAGAGGAGGCCCCCCAGTCTGGCAACCTTCAGAAAGGACAGATTCCTCCACAGCTACTTGGATTTTGGAAAAAGGGGCCCAAGGCTCGTGGGGAGGAGGCTCACCCCGCACCAGACACAGCACATTCAAAGCCATCAACATCTTGGTGGTCCCCCGCTCCGCAGCAGAGTGAGTGGGCGTTGCCTGCGCAGGGCTATAAGCACCTGCAGAATTTGATCTACTGCAGGGCGGGGTGGGGGAGCAATGAGGCAGTATATCCACACAGACTGGGATTAGAGTTCACGAGCCAGAGCCGGGCGCGGTGGTGCACGCCTGTCATCCCAGCACTTAGGGAGGCTGACACAGGAGAATCGCGAGTCCAAAGCCAGCCTCAGCAACGGCGAGGCGCTGGGCAACTCAGTGAGACCCTGTCTCTACATAAAACACAAAATAGGGCTGAGGATGTGGCTCAGGGGTCGAGTGCCCCTGAGTTCAATCTCCAGTACCCAAAAAAGAAAAAAAAATCACGAGCCAGGAGGGGCAAAGTGGGGAGAAGCCGACAGGGATGGTGAAGACCTTGGGATGGTAAGGGCGGGGTCCCATTTTAGGGCGGTACCTAGATGGCCAGTGGGGCGGGGCCTCCCCAAGGAAGGGCGGGACCTGGGAAACTGAGGCCTCTCTCCGTTGGTTAGGGAGTTTACTACACACCTCCATCCCACACCCGGGTGTGCCTGTTCAGGCGTGGGGTCTTCGGTGTGAATGGGGTCTGGAAGAAAGTAGGGCCCAACGAAAGAAGGAATAAGACGAAGGAGCAGAGGCTAGCAGGCGCCAGAGCCTCCAGGAGAGTCAGGTGGGGGATGGGGATGGTCTCAGACTTGAACTGGGAAGAGGGTGCTGGGCTCTGGAAAGGTGCAACCCAGAAACGCTGTAGGGTTTGAGTTAAGAGATCACAGAGGGGCGGAGCCTGGCGAGAGGGTGGTGCTGGACTAAGGCGGAAAACTGAGTGGGGCAGGACCGGCAGCGCCCTCTTCCGGGGGTAGGAATGGTGGGGAAATGGGCGTGGCCCTGGGTGACTATCGAGGATGTGGGGGATACTGGGAAGAATGGGAGGAATGACAGAGAAGTGGGTGGGACTCTTGTGGGCGGGGCCTAGAGAAGCCAGAGCCGGGGGGCGGGGTCCCGGGAATGGGCAGGGCCTGGAGGGCTGGCGGCTGGGTAGTGGTCGGCGTCTAGAATGACAGAGCCGGGAGGGAGCGGGCCCTGAGCAAGGCTGAGGAAGCGGGAAGGGGAAGTGGGCGGGGCCTAGGGAGAATGACAGGGGTAGCGGGCGGGGCGGGGAGGCTGGGGGCCCGCCTCTCGGGTTCACAGGCCACGGCCAAGACAGTGTTGGCGGCTCCGCTGGGCCCTGGGGGTTCCAGATCTTGGGTGATGCTCGGTGTCGCTTTCGGGCTGACAGCCTTGGGCTGGCAGGATCCTCAACTCCGTCCAACCGCCGCGTGACCCGCTGCCTCGTCGCCCTCATTGGACCGGCGCCGCCCAATGGGAGTGGGCTGCCCCGGTTCCCAAGGTCCCGGAAGCAGCACGGGTGGGGCGGGTACGCAGAGCTGCAGTGTGACCGCGGGGGTGTCTTCGGTCCCACGGTCCTCCCAGCTTCCAACCCACGTCTGCTGCCTGGATTCCTTTCCCACGTCCAGGGCCCTGTTCGATCCAGTTCCAGACACTCATCTCCGCTCTCCCGCGTCCACGCCCTTTTCTCCCCAGGCTGTGCATGTGACTTCGGGAAGACCCTGAGAACTTTCCCACCTCCCGGCGCGGAACACCCCACGCCTCTTGACTCCTGGGCCCCTTCTCCGTCCAGCCTTGGGCTGAGGCTCGGGTCCACCAGGGGGCGCCGGCTGCCCTCGCTGAACGCCGCTGCCGAGAAAAGGGACGCAGACGCGGACTCTGGGTTCCTCAAAGGAGAGAGGGGAGGGCCAGGTCCCCAGATGGGGTGGCCTGGGGCTCCTATAGGAATGTAGATCGTAGGTGGTGTGAGGGATGGAGGCTAGGGTCCCAGTGGAGAGGATGGAACTTGGGAGGCGCCTAGGGTATAGGTCTTGGGTGATCTGTACTTGGGTCTTCTCTAGGAGGAGGTGGATCTTTGGTGGCCTCAGGTTGACCTAGATCTCTTCGGGGCATAAGCCCTGATTTTTATGATTCTTTCCTCTGTGTTCTTGTTGATTTGATTGTTTTATTGTGTGATTTGTGTGTGTTCAGTGTCCCTGGGTGTCTGATATTTTGTCTTTGATTGCACATCCCAGAATCCTTAAATCTTCTTAAGACCGTTTGTGTGACCGTAGATGTTTCTCTGTGTCCTGGGCCTGGGGTTCTGTGTCTCTGTACTCCCCATTTTGATGATGTTCATCTGTGATTGTGAGTCCTTCTTTTTTTGTGTAACTGTGTATTTGCCCCAACTGTGTGCTGTATGTAACTCTGTGTGGCTATGTGTGACTCCTTTGTGTCCGTGGTTGTGTACCTGCATCCAGCTGTTTGTATCAGTGGGAGTGATTTCACGTGTGCCTACACTATGTCTCTCTATTTCTACTTAGATGTGTGTGATTGTATAACCTTTAGTGTGTGTCCTTGTGTGTGTCTGTGGTGCCTGCCCCACCTGTGATTGTGTCTGTGGGTGTCTGTCTCAGTATATTACTGTGTATCTCCATGTCTGTTTTGGTAGGTATATGATTGTGTGTCTGTGATGGTGTGTTCTATTCTCACCATCATAGTGTGCCTGATTATATACCCTGACTGTGTGTCCGTGTATGGGTTCTTTGTGTGTGTCTGTGGTTACTTCTGGTGCCTGCCTTGTGTTTCTATGATTGTGTGTCCAGGTATGTGTGATTGTATGTGTGTCTGCATGGTTTGTCTTTATTTTTTTTTTTTTTGTTTTGATACCAGGAATTGAACCTAGGTGCGCTTAACCACTGAGCCACATCCCCAGGCCTTTTTTTTTGTATGTTATTTAGAGACAGGGTCTCGCTGAGTAACTTAGTGCCTCACTAAGTTGCTGAGGCTGGCTTTGAACTTGCAATCCTCCTGCCTCAGCTTCCTGAGCTGCTGGGATTATAGGTGTGGGCCGCTGCACCCAGTGGTGTGTCTGTTTTGGTTTGTGTGATTGTGTATGTCCCCAATGGAGACATCTTTTGTGTCCCTGTGTCTGTGGTTGCCCAGTGGCTGCCTCCCTTGGGGGGTTGGAGAGTCCCTTCTAGGGGTGGCTCTGCTTGGGTTCCCTTTCCAAAGCAGGTCAGCTTGTTTCCCAGTAATGAGCTGACTGATGGGCCCCTTGGAGGGGTCTCTGGGCCCTGCCCAGTGCCCCCCGCCAGGTCCTTCCACAGCCTTTAACAGGGAAATACCGTTTCCTGTCTTTGATGTCATTGGTGCTAAATTTTCCCTTCTTCCAAACAGCTGTGACCAGAGTTTCTTTCTTGGTGTATATACAGTTGACCACGACTCTGCTTAATGTAGAAAAAAAAAGAGAGAGAGAGATAGAAAACCCCCAAACCCATGGAAAATGCAAGCAGGGCGCAATCAAGTACAGTAAAAAGGTTCATATCTTCACACCCATGACTCCCCAGTTTTTGCATACCTTCCAGAAATATTTTATACAAATAGATCTGTTGTCTGAAACAAAGCCTGCACCCTCTAAACAGCTGCCTGCACTTTACTTTGTTTTCTCTGCCCTCAGAGATCTCTATCGAGGCCCAGGGGGATGAGTCAACTGTCTTGCTGGGTGATTAGTGAACCGAGCCTGCAATAATAAGTGCGACCATTTCCCCTCTGACGACGACTGAGGTCATTTCCATTCTGAACAATTTTGCAACAGATATCTCTGTTGGTGTTTTTACCAAGACATTGGCACTGACTTTTGGACCTCAGTTATTTGTTGACAAGATCAAGTCTTAAGCACAGTCACATAGAGACACCAGATTCTTGGCCTGCTGCTTCTGATAATGACTAACTGTACTGAACAACCTCTATTGGCAAGGCTCTGCTCTGGTTTCCAGATTCTTTTGTTTTGTTTTGTTTTTAATATTTTTTAGTTGTAGACAGACACAATCCTTTTATCTATTTGTTTTTATGTGGTGCTGAGGATTGAACCCAGTGCCTCCTGCCTCAGCCTCTCACATGCTAGGCAAATGCCCTACCAACTGAGCCACAATCCCAGCCCTGGCTTCCAGATTCTGAGCAACATAAAACACAAAATAAGGCTGGGGATGTGGCTCAGTGGTTGACTGCCCCTGAATTCAATCTCCAGTACCAAAAAAAGAAAGAAAGAAAGAAAGAAACAAAGATCCTAATATAACAAGAGGCCAGGTTGGGATTTGAAGGCCAGTGGTTTGGATCCTATGCAGTGCTTTCCCTCAACTGGAAATGCACCCGTGCACCCAGAGATCCTCCTGAGTTC